>SJYC01071418.1:0-39746 GCA_006408675.1 Madoqua kirkii
TGTCTAATTAGATATGTTAGATGAAATGGATAAATTCCTAGGAAGATATGAACTACCAAAACTTGCTCAAGAAGAAATATAAAATCTGAATAGATTTATAGCAAGTAGAGAAATTGAATTATTAATCAAATAAACTTCCTACAAAGAAAAGCCCAGGCCCAGATATTTAAAGAAGAACTCTACCACATATTTAAAGAAGAATGAGCACCAATTGCCGGGAGCCAGAATGGGAGATCCTACCCATGTCAAGGTCATGCAGGACTCAAGGGACTCCCTGAGCCATCCCACCCATGACAAGGTCATGTGGAAGAGTCCTGATAAGCAAGGCCTCAGGACTCGACGGACCCCCTAGACCTGCTTGAGCATCTACCCCCAAACCAGAATCTGTCTGTCTTACTATTGTATGTCTTTCACCAGCTCTTCTGACATTACAAGGGGCTGTCCCCTGACCACCTTTCTCTGGTAAGAGTTAACTTAGAGTTTTAGTTAATAAGTCTCCTGGGCATGAAAAGAGTGTTTCAAACCCCCTATTAGCATTCTAGCTTACTTGGCAGGTTTATCCAGACTCTTGCAACATTGTTGAGCCAATACTTGCTGCCAAGTTCTCACATTCCTTATCCACTGTGTTCCTGGGAGTGCATATAGTTAAGATATAGAAATAACAAGCAGTAGCTTTAGCATTAGCAACATTGGATGTTGAGTTAATAAGTTCTTTGTTTGCTGTAACCCACTAAATCTTTACTCCATAAAAATGTAACTCTGTACTTTAAAGATGACGCAGGCTAAAACTTTAAGAAGAAACACTTTAAGGGATGATTATTGTTCTGGCTGACCAACATTTATCAAAAAGAGGTCATGGAACATCAACAGGCCTCCGGGACAGAAGATGATGTACAAAAAATAAGACTCTTGCAGAAAAGAACCTGGTATTGATAAAAGTTAATACTGATGGAATGTTGAGTTGACTCTACATTTTTTACCCTGCTGTATGTACAACTTGGGGTATAAAAGCCCCGAGGAAAATAAAGCAAAACAGGCCTCATTCACTGAAGCTTGGTCACCCTGTGTCTCTTTCCTTGTCACCCTGTGTCTCTTTCCTTGTCACCCCATGTCTCTTTCCTTATCTCTTTATCTTTCTTCATTCACCAGCGTTGTCCATCCTGAGGATATCCCTGGACTCTGCTGAGGCTGGACCTCGACAACCAATCTTTCACAAATTCTTCCAAAATAAAATAGAAGAGGGAAAATTTCCCAACTCATTTTATGAAGCCAGTGTTACACTTATATGAAGATCAGGCAGAGCCAACACAGAATAACTACAGGCCAATATCTCTTATAAATATAGATTTAAAATCTTTAAAAACTGGCAAACTGAATTCAGAAACATATAGAGGGATTAAACATCATGATTAACTGTAACTTATTCCCAAAGCACAAGGTTGTTTTAACATACAAACATCATTGGTATATACAATACTAATAGATTAAAGGAGAAAATGAAATGATTATCTCACTAACACAGAAAAAACATTTGGCAAACTCTAGCACTATTTTTCAATAAAAACATTTAACAATACTAGGACTGGAAAGGAACTTTCTCAACTTGATAAAAAGCAGCTATAAAAAGCCTACAGTTACCATCATATTCAATAATGAAATACTGAATGCTTCCCTCCTAAAATCAGGAATAAGATAAGGTTGTTTGCTCTTCCCACCTCTATTTAACATTGTACTAGTCAGGAAAGTTAGGTAAGAATTAAGAGTCATTCAGACTGGAATGAAAGAAGTAAAACTACATCTCTTTGTAGAAGATATGATCTTGTATACAGAAAATCCTAAGGACTCTACTAGAAAACTGTTAGAAATAATAAACGAGTTCAGCAAGGTTATAGGATACAAGGTGAAAATATAAAAACCAACTATATATCTATTATATTTGCAATGAATAATCCAAAATAAAATGAAACTGTCAAATATCTTATATCAGCATCAAAGAGAATAAAATACTTAGCTATACAAAAAAGTGAAAGTTTTTTACACTGAAGACTACAAAATATTGTTTAAAGAAATTATGTAAGTCCTAAACAGATGGAAAAACATCTCATATTCATGGACTGGAAAAATTAGTATTTTTAAGAGGATAGTACTTTCTACATTTTGGTCTAGAGATTCAATGAAATCTCTATCAAATTTTCTGCTTTTTAAAGACAGAAACTGACAAGCTGATTCTGAAGTTGACATATAAAAATGCAAGGGATTCAGAATACTCAAAGCAATATTGAATAATAAAAAAAAAATATGAGGGCTCACACTTCCCAATTCAAAATTTACTACAAAACTACACTATTGGAGATAGTGTGGTACTGGTACAAGAATAGATATGCAGTTCAATGGAATAAAACAGAGGGTACAAAAACAAGCCCTTACCTTAATAGTCAATAGGTCTTTAGAATGCATGTCAATACAATTAAATGGGGGAAACAATAGTCTTTTTAACATATTAGTGCTGGGACAACTAGATATTCACAAGCAGAAGAATGAATTTGAACCTCCTAACTCATACCATATATAAAAATTAACTCAAAAATGGGTCAGAGACTTAAAGCTAAAACTATAAAACTCTTAGAGGATTACATGGGAGTAAATCTTAGTGATCTTAGATTAGACAATGGATTCTTAGACATGATATAGAAAGCACATTCAACAAAAGAAAAAAAATAGGATTTCATTAAATTTAAAAACTTTTGTACTTCAAAGAACATCATCAAAAAGGGTGAAAGGATAACCCATAAAATGAGGGAAAATATTTGTAAATCATGTATCTGAAAAGGGACTTACACCCAGAATACATTAAAAAAAAAAAAACCCTTACAACTCAACAACAAAAAAAGACAACTCAATTTAAAAAATGACAAAGATTCTGAATAGACACTTCTCCAGAGATGATATAAATGTAGCCAAAAAGGACATGAAAAGATGTTTGACATCATTAGTCATTAGAAAATGTAAATAAAAATCATAAAAAGATATCACTTCATACCTACTTGGATGGCTAAAAAATAAAGGACAGACAATATGAAAGGTTTCAAGGATATAAAGGAACTATAATCCTCATACATAGCTTATGGGATGGTAAAATGGTACAGCTGCTTTGGAAAATAGCTCAGTAGTTTCTCAAAATGTTCGACAAAAAATTAACATAGAACTCAGAAATTCTACTCCTATAGAATATATCTGATAAGGGAATCATATTCAGAATATGTAAAGAATTCTTACAATTCAACAATAAAAAGACAAATAATCCAATATTTAAATGACAGAGGATTTGAATAGATGTGTCTCCAAAGAGTACGTACAAATGGCCCAAAAGCATATTAAAAGATACTCAATATCATTAGCCATTAGGAAAATTCAAATATAACCAAAATGAGAGACTACTTCATACTCAGTAAGATATCTATAATAAGAAAGACAGATAATAGTAATGCATGCATGCATGCATGCTAAGTCATTTTAGTCATGTCTGACTCTGTGCAACCCTATGGACTGTAGCCTGCCAGGCTCCTCTGTCCATGGGATTCTCCAGACAAGAATACTGGAGTGGGTTGCCATGCCCTCCTCCAGGGGATCTTCCTGACCCAAGGATCAAACCCACTTCTCTTATATCTCCTGCATTGGCAGTTGGGTTCTTTACCACAAGCACCACCTGGGAAGGCCAAATAATAATAGGCATTGACAAAAACATGGAGAAATTGGAACCCTCACACTTTGCTGATGGGATTGTTAAACTGCTGTAGTCACTTTGGAAAAGTTTGCTGTTAGTCAAAAGGTTAAACATAGAATTCTCATGCGTGTATGATTAGTTGCTTAGTCATGTCTGACCCTTTGCAACCCTGTGGACTCTAGCCCACCAGGCTTCCCTGTCCAAGGAGTTCTCCAGGCAAGAATACTGGAGTGGGTAGCCATTCCCTTCTCCAGGGGATCTTCCAGACCCAGGGACCAAACAGGAGTCTCCTGATTTGCAGACAGATTCTTTACTGTCTGAGCCCCCCAGGGAAGCCTAGAATTCTCATATGACCCAGCAATCCCACTCCAAGGTATATACCCAAAAGAAATGAAAACATATGTATACATAATAACTTATACACAGGAAATTCCCTGGAAGTCCAGGAGTTAGGATTCAGTGCTTTCACTGCCATGAGCCTGGGCCAACCCTTGGTTGGGGAACTGAGATCCTCTGAGTGATGTAAGGGGAATGACTGCTAATGGATGTGGAATTTCTTTGAAAGTTGATGAAAATATTCTAAAATTAGATAGTAGTTCAACTCTTTGAATAGACTAAAAAGCACTGAATCGTACACCTTAAAAAGGTGAATTTTATGGTATATGGTATGTGAATTATATCTTAATAAAACTTTTATTATAGCTAAGGGGATAATGGGGGGAAACAGCTTGCATTTTGCCTAACTGTGCTATAATCCACTGTACCAATTGACATTCCTATCCGGTGTCTGAGATGGTTTCAAGGTGGCACATTTGCCATCTTGGCTGCTTTCTTTGAAATAAGTCCTGTTTGATTTCATCCTTCTTAATAAAGAGTGGTCCAAGGAATGGAACATATGATGTATTCCAATGTAACTGGTTTTGTTCAGATAAAAATAAGGCCACTACCAACCACTGAAAGATTTATTTATATTTTATAGCCTCCTGTGATCATTTTTTGCCAAGGCATCACATTGTTGATGAAAACTGCATTTATGATCAAATGTTATTGCATCTGGGCCATCTTTAACTAATCAGCTGCTCCTTAAGCTGAATGAAAGTGTCTTGTGCACAGCAACGCTTCATGTGTAATTTTACACATTATGAATACACATAGATGATCTGTGAGCACAAATCTTGAGTTATGAAAATATTCAGCAATACTCACCACAGAGTCAGGGGACTCCAGTGCACAGCTGCACCCTGCGACTTTGTACATGGTGATTCTTTGATCAAATATTCCACAAAGTAGGCAGGGCCAAACACCCACTAGTATGAAACAAGAGGTGAGAAATGAAAATCAAACCTTCCCAAGTGGTGCCATGACTCACCTTTGACAACATTAGATTTACAGAAACCACACATCCCCAGAGTCACTGTCAATAAAGGTTGCTTTTTGTCCCTGTAATCCCCACCATGACCAAACCTTTATTATGATTTTGTTATTTAGAAAACGTAGCTTTTTCCATACCTTTCTTCCCTTCTTAAGGATTTAAATGGGCCCAAAAACCTTCCTTTGGGTGAGCTTATTTTTCCCCATGTAAATTTGTTTTTAAGTTAACTTTTCTCCATATAGATAGATACCAACACAGTCCAGATACAAATAAACACTGCCTCTAACTCATAAAACTCAACATGCACTACTGTATTTAAAACACAGAAAAGAAGTTGACTTGCTAAGTGGTCTGTGGTCAACCAGATGTGGGACTGTGATAATAAACAGTGAACCTAAGTAGAATAACCCATGGAGACCATGAGTTCATTACCCTTCTTGCCTTCAGGGCAATGAAATGAAATCAAATCACACAATTCTAGTGGAAATCCCACAGACCAACTCAGAAACTAGACACAATAAAATGTGCATCAAGGTTACCAAGACAGGAAATGAGGAAAAGGCTCTTAGGATCTAATCGAAGGGAGTGCCTTGATAACCATGGCGAAACATGTTGTGGCTGACATTTCAGACTCACCTGACTAAAAGTTTTGGTGATTTTGACAACAGAATACTGCTTTGAGGGGCTCCTACTGTTGTATTTTGCAAGAGACTCAGTAGCAGTTTCCATGTACCTGGGGTTTGACAAATCATAGGGGCTGGTGCTGGGGCAGTCAGGGCACATCATGATGATCGCGCTTCGAGAAACTATAAATGCCAAAGAGAGCAAGTTTAAAATTAAACTCCATAATGATGCATAACTCTGTAAATCACATGATCACAACAGAGGAGAGATCAAAAGGAGAAAAGATAACACTGCGCACTGTCAAGGATGGAGTGAGAAAGCATTATTTAGCAATTTAGCTTTCTGCAGAGTGTTCTACAAGCAGCATGTATTACTTTCATGATTTAAAAAGAAACAAAGCAATATTTTTTTCACCTTACACAAATCTTTTTACCCTAGAAATTTAGTTTAAAAACACATAATATAGTACAGTTGACCCTTGAACAACATGATGGTTGGGGTGCTGACCCTCCACATAGTCAAAAATCCCCGTTTAACTTTGTTTTGAGCCCTCTGTATCCATGGTTCTTTACCCACAGATTTGATCAACCAAGTATAGTGTAGTATGATAGTATGTATTTCATGAAAAAAAAATCCATGTATAGTTCAAATACATGTTGTTCAAGGGTCAACTTGTATTGGTATTACAAACATTTTCCCACTTAGCTCACTGTCTTCCACCATCACTGCCTCTATAAAGAGAACGAGTTGGGATTTCTTTACTGTCATGTTCTATTCACCTTTTAGTCACCAGCATCTAAAATAACGTATGACACATGGACGGTGCTTAGTAACTGCCTGCTGGGTGAATGAGTGAGTGAATGACATACGGAAGGTGGAAATACACCCTCTTTGGTTAGACAATGTCCATGAGCTGGAAAACAGAAGTTGATCCAATCACTGTATGACTGAATAGGTCGCACTAATGATACAGCTAGATTGTGTGACTGGGAGGGGCTGAGGGTGTTATAACTAGTGTAAAAGTCACACTAGGAAACTTGTCCAGCAGTTGTTCTAACAAAGCAAACACATTGCTTTCATCAGCTGTGGTTTTATTTAGATGTATTTGGGTATATTGTCACTCCCAGGCACATGTCATTGCCTGACCTCCCATACCTCTGGTACCTAGGACTTCCATTTCAGACTTGATCTGTTTTATTAGTTGTTGTCCTCGAATTTATTTTAGGTGAGTCTCATCTTCACTACCAGGAAGATTTAGCTCTGTTGCCTTGTCCTTCAAAGGAACCATGGTATTGTTATCACCTAAACCTTGTTAGAAATGCACAAGCTCAGGCTCTACCCTGGATCTATAGGAATCAGAATCTGCACTTGAATGAGATTCCTCAAGGGAGTCACATGCACTTAATAGTTTGATAAGTAGCCATCCTATTTTCCCATGCTGTGGATGCTCACTTTTCAGGACCCAGAAAGAATGTATGTATTTGTTCATTTATTCAATGATATTATAGGCTCCTTACCCTTGATAGGGGGAGGAGGAAATGGTAACCCACTCCAGTATTCTTGCCTGGAAAATTCCATGGACAGAGGATCCTGGCAAGTTATAGTCCATGGGGTTGCTGAGTCTGACACAATTGAACCGGCATACACATACACACACCCACTTGATAGGAACTGGGGGAGAGTTGTAGTAGAGAGGAGGAAGGGATAAGATGTTCTGCAAGATAGAAGACAGAGGACCCCAGATCCAGGCAGTGCATGGTCTGTGCTCCATGAGTGGTTAGGGTAAAGCTGTATAGGGATGTAGAACAGGAAAGCACTATTTCTTGTTTGTTTCTGTTCTGTTTTGTTTTCTTGAATAGAGAACACAGTAGAAGCAGCAGTCTTGGCAATGATCTTTAAAGAATGCTTAGGAGTTCCAAAGGCAGAGGTTATCTGTGGAGGGTGTCCTCAGCAGAGGGAGAAGCACAGACTGGATGCAGAGATTGGAGAATGTGATGTGTGTTCAGAAAATAGTGAGTCATCTGGTTGAATGGAAGGCAGAATCGGTACAGTCAGTGACATAAGGCACAGATAGCTAGAAAGGAAGCCTGGGGACCAGTCATGGAGATTGTGCCATTACATCAGTCTGAAAATTTAGGATTTGATGTAGGACACAATGTAGAGCTTTTGCAGGTTATTTAGAAAGATTAATTGTGGGAAGAGGAGCAGTTCAAATGCTGGGTATACAAAGAACCTGGCTTTGGGATGAATAAGAAGTGAGGATGGAAGAAACCCTATACACTACAGCATAGGAGAGTTAAATGTTCTTATTTCATCTGTTATTAAAATGAAAAAAATGAAAGTGATCTCTTACCTGGGCGAAGAGTACAATTATAAGCAGGTAAATAGAAAATTCTTTTTTCCTTGTTAATGTAAAATATTGCTTTGCATTGACCGTAAACCTAGAACCAACAAATGTGCTTCATGACACAGTGGAATGAACTAAGACTTTAAAATACCCCTGAAATAAAACCGGACATTTCATTTTTAAGGAACAAGAAACTCAAGGTCAATTTCTGTAGTTTTTGGGTGAAGTAAACTGCCAGCTGATCATTAAACAATTTAACCTTCACCTGAGACACAGCTTGACTTCTTCCCAGCCTCCTTCCTGCTTAGACATGACTGTGTGTAAATGAGCTCTAACCACAGCCAAGTGAGCAGAAGGGACGTATACCCACTTTTAGGTCTAGACTGTAAAGCCCTCCCACACCCTATCTGCCCTCCATGCTCTTTCCCTTTCCACTGCTTGATGCAGATGAGCATGGTGACCACTGAAGCTACGAGGTGAAGGCTACCCAGAGTCTAGGGGGCCACAACATGGAAGTATCCAGTCTCCAAATCACTCCTGGAGGAAAGCCCCTTCCTCATCAAGGATTCCTGTTTTAAACTTTACATGAATGGGAAACCAAGGTCTATCATTTTGCAATTGGTATATCCTTTTTGGTGTATGTGTTATAGCAGCTGCTGCTGCTGCTAAGTTGCTTCAGTCGTGTCCAACTCTGTACGACCCCATAGACAGCAGCCCACCAGGCTCTGCTATCCCTGGGCTTCTCCAGGCAGGAACACTGGAGTGGGTTGCCATTTCCTTCTCCAATGCAGCTAGTGATACACAAATATATTTTGTCTATTAAGCTGGTGCCTAACAAACATAATTCACAACAGGGTATATAGACTGTTTTGCTTTCCCAAACCAGGTGCAGTTTGACAAGTTTGGTTAAATGACTAGAAAAAGACATCTTTGCCAAACACTTCACTTCTAGATACTTATATCACATTTATATCACGTATGAAGTTTCATATAAATTAATGAAAATAATCTCAGGATAGATGAAAACTGATGATGCTCTTTTCAAGCCTCTTCTGTCCATCTTTAAAAGGATCAATTCTGACTCCCTTTAGGTTCTGTGATACTGCGAAATCCTTCCAGATCAAGCACCCATACCACAGCCCTCCCTCTCCCCAGCCTCAAATCTCATATAAGTGTTCTTGAAAACAAAATAAAGAAAACAAAAGCAAATTTCAAAGCTCCCCTGCCATTGCTTCTACAGTTTTCCTTAAACATACATCCAGAGCACTATACCTCAGATCTTTGCTCCTCAACTTAAGCCTAGCTCAGAGCCTACAGGAAGGTTTTGGAGGCAGAAAACAGTTTGGGGGCAACATTTCTATTCTGGGTCATGACCCCAGTGGGAGCATCAGAAACCTCATCTGATTAAATTCTTTCTTCTATCAAATTGAAATAAGCATATAGGCACCCTGCCTCAGAGATTATAAAGAGGGACATTTAAAGATGGCACATGTTGAATAATCTTCATCCTGTAGACAGAGGACACCTAGTTTCCCCCCTCAAGTTCCTGGGGAAAGTACTCACCGATTCATGAAAGATCCTCACTCCACAGTTCTTCCATGATGTCCTGCTGAGCACATGGCAACCAGTCTCTAACACGTCCAGTGTGAAATAGAACAGAGATCCCAGACCAGCCTGTGCAAGGGGAAAGAGAAATGCATAACCCACATGAAGCAGAAACCTCTAATGACCAGCCAAGAAACTCTCTGTTTTATGGCAAAGCCAAAGACTCTGATGTTTGCGAAGTGTTCCTGTAAATGATGGGACACGTTTCAGAGTGGATACCATTAGCATTTGTTTCTAATACTACTAAGAGGCAGTAGCACCCTAGCAGAGGAGAGCAGCCTGTACTCAGCAGGTTTCTGACTCGGAAAGCACCAGCCAACAGGTTTCTCTGGTTTCCCATGCCCTAGCCAGCCTCCTCAGCTTGTGCAAACACCTGCCCCAGTGGGGACCACCACTTACCTCCTGTCTGTGTTCACGGGCATCACTCACTCGGTTGAGGCTCAGCACGTAACCATCCTTTCGGTCCCTGTTGATGTCCTGCAGGATGTCATCTGCGATATCCAGCACATAGGAGCTGATGCAGTCAAGGGAGAGGAGAGGCGAGGGCCTGGCGGCTGGCTGGGGTGGAGGTGCAGCCCCGCAGCCCACGGCCAGGGTGCAGAGCACCAGGAGTAGGAGCACACCCATCCTACGGTGAGAGGGGTGAGCGTGCGGAGGTGCAGGAATGAGGCTGTTTATAGGGTCCTGAGGCCAACTTGAGTAGCTTTGTAATCTCAGTCTAAACCAGTGATCCGGATATGAAGCACAAGGTTCTATTTTATCTCTGAAATTCCAAATGTAGATTTTGCTGAGTCAGTCCTTTGATAGGATTTGCCACTATCTATAACCTTAGACCCCAGAGTAATCTCACATTCATGTGTACCTGTTACCCAAGAAATCAATACAAACACTTAGGTCAAGGCTCCTGGGGGATCGTTATTGAATTCTGATTTCTGTTCAGGGCTCTAGTTGAGTCAGAATAGGAAGACTATCACCTCCTCTCTCATTACTCCTAGCACCTTGCCTCCAGTCAATGTCCTGGCCACACTCAGCTTTATTTCAGGCTTGAAGCCCGGAATCAGTGGTAATGGTGCTCAGTGACTTCACACTCCACAACCCGGGTTCACCATTCTTTTTATATCAGAAAAAGGGTTTTAAGCTCATATCATATTCATGAAGCTCTGGTGAGATTCCTAAAGCATTTTGGAATCTGGCTAGAAAGGGTTCTGTTTCATGGCCAAGAGGCACATGAAAAGATACACAACATTGCTAATTGTTAGAGAAATACAAATCAAAATCATAGTGAGATACCACGTCACACTGATCAGAGTGGCCATCATTAAAAAGTTTATAAATAATAAATGCTGATAGGATGTGGGAAAATGGAACCCTCTCCACTGTTGGTGGGAATGCAAATTGGTGCAGTCACTATGGAGAACAGTATTGAGCTTCCTTAAAATATTAAAAATAAAATTGTCATATGCACCAATAATCCCTCTCCTAGGCATATATCCAGAGAAAACTCTTAATTCCAAAAGATACATGCACCCAAATGTTCATAGTAGTACTATTTACAATAGCCAAGACATGGAAACAATCTAAGTATCTACTGACAGATGAATGGATAAAGAAGATCACATATATATTTTATATATATATATAAGCTTCCCTAGTGACTCAGATAGTAAAGAATCTGCCTGCAAAGTGGATGACCCAGGATTCATACCTGGTTCAGGAAGACCCCCTGGAGAAGGGAATGGCTACCTACTCCAGTATCCTTGCCTGGAGAATCTCATGGACAGAGAGAGCCTGGTAGTCTACAGTCCATGTGGTTTCAAAGAGTCAGACACAACTGAGCAATTAACACTTTTGCACATATGTATATATGTGTTCATAATGGAATATTGTGCTCAATGCTCAGT
Source organism: Madoqua kirkii (assembly GCA_006408675.1). Lineage (NCBI taxonomy): Eukaryota > Metazoa > Chordata > Mammalia > Artiodactyla > Bovidae > Madoqua > Madoqua kirkii. The sequence continues at coordinate 11,574 of SJYC01071418.1, forward strand.
TGTGTCTTACTCTTTGAGACCCCACGGACTGTAGTCTTTCAGGCTCCTCTGTCCATGGGATTCTCCAGGTAAGAACACTAGAATGGGGTGTTTCCTCCTCCAGGGGATCTTCCCAACCCAGGGATGGAAACTGCTTCTCTTACATCTCCTGCACTGGCAGGTGAATTCTTTACCACTAGCATCACCTGGGAAGCCCATAAAGGAATATTACTCAGCCAAGAAAAAGAATGAAATAATCCCATTTGAAGCAATATGCATGGATTTAGAGATTAGCTACTACGTAAAGTAGGCCAGACAAATATCATATGACATTGCTTATATGTGGAATTTAAAATATGACACAAATAAACATTTTTACAAAATAGAAACATACCACAGATGCAGAAAACAAACTTATGGTTACCAAAAGGGAAAAGGAGTGGGGGAGGGATAAATTAGGAGTTTCCGATTAGCAGATACAGATACTATTTATAAAAGAGATAAACAAGGTCCTCTATATAGCATAGGGAACTATATTCAATATCTTGCAATAAACCATAATGGAAAAGGATATGAAAAAGAATGTATACATATGTTTAACTCAGTCACTTAGCTTTATATGGGAAACTAATAAAACACTGTGAATCGACTATATTTCAATTAAAACTAAATACTTTTTTTTAAATGTTCTATTTAGCCTCATTTAGGTTTTTTAATATGAAGGCTTCATTTACATCAAAAAAGTGAATGGCAGATCAATAGTTCTCAAATGATACTCCAATTCCACACGTTTTTTCCTTTGGAGCTGTATGCAAGCAAACTTGTTCAGAGATTAAAATCTAATATTATTGTTAAGAGATAGATACTTTGGCCACTTGATGCAAAGAGCTGACTCATTGGAATAGACCCTGATGTTGAGAAAGCTTGAGGGCAAGGGGAGAAGGGGGCGACAAAGGATGAGATGGTTGGATGGCATCACCCACTCAATGGACATGAGTTTGGGCAAATTCCAGGAGATAGTGAAGAACAGGGGGTCCATGAGGTCACAAAGAATCAGACATGACTGAGCAATTGAACAACAAAATCAATGATGGGAGTGTGGTCTGGAATACAGGAATACCCTGATTTGGACCCTTACTTTTCTCTTTTAACTTCTTTTTGGGGTTCTACTTAGAAGTTACTACTGATTGGAACTTTCTATTTGAAAAGCACATACTCATATTACAGACAGCTCGTCACGAGAGAGGGGAAGCTTCTAGACTAGGCTATCACAGAAGGTATTCCATAGAAGCCTAGTCCATGAGAGGCATTCCTCACCCCTCTCTCTGCCTAGCTCCCTTCCACATTTACCCACCCTCTCCCACCCCTCCTTGTCTTCAGTGTTCTGTGCTCAAATAAGTTTAGGAACTGTTGGCCTCCGTAACTGCACAGTTTACAGAGTCTAAATACACATGAGCACGTTAAAGGCTCTCTGAAGCTTTGAGATGAGTACAGTTCAGTTCAGTCACTCAGTCGTGTCCAACTCTTTGCAACCCCATGAATCTCAGCACGTCAGGCCTCCCTGTTCATCACCATCTCCTGGAGTTCACTCAGATTCACGTTGATCGAGTCTGTGATGCCATCCAGCCATCTCATCCTCTGTCATCCCCTTCTCCTCCTGCCCCCAATCCTTCCCAGCATCAGAGTCTTTTCCAATGAGTCAACTCTTTGCTCATGGTGGCCAAAGTATTGGAGTTTCAGCTTCAACATCAGTCCTTCCAATGAACACCTAGGACTGATCTCCTTTAGGATGGACTGGCTGGATCTCCTTGCAGTCATTCAATCTGTAATTAATAGGAAAACTTATGAATGACATTTTTCTATTCATTTTACTCTGTGGCACACCTTATTTAAGCTGCTGACAGTCCGATGTGGCCACTGACTAGACGTCAGAGGCTCCCTGCTTCCAAGGAATGTAGCAGAAACTGCCAGATCCCGAGGCCTCCATGAACACTGGTCACAGGGGAAGTAAATGCAAGGTGCTTGGCACAGCCCTGGTGCATTGAACATGAGGGACAATGTCTACGGTGACAGCCGTAACTGTCCTTGTGGTCCTCATCTGCTCACACACGATACAGTCCCCATGCTTCTCTGCTGGCCAGCTTTTCCCAGCCCACCTGCATGAAGTCACCACTAAGCGAGTCAGGTTAGGAGAAACAGAGCTGACTATCCTTGAGCCAGGAAGGGGGCGGATCCCAGCCTCCCAGTCCACCCACTGCCTGACAATGGTGTGATTCAGGGCAGTGATAAGAGGACTGTTGACTTTACAACAGGGGGAGGTCGGTCAGGTGAGGCATTGTTTGCAGCAGCTAGGGGAGCCTCAGTCCATGGGATTAGGTCTCTGGAGAGGTAAAAATATGGTATCAAGTCTTGACCTGAGAAGGTGGGTTGTGTACTCAGGAAAAACGTGCAGCAGTCACAGCTCCAAAACTTCAGGCTGGCACTGTCCTTGTAAAGATGATCTCCACAGCTGGTTGGCCTATTGTTCCTTCTCCTTTCCTCCTTTTATCTTCTCTTCCTTCCAGAAATACTTTAATCCATTTATTACCAAGGCTTGGCATTACACATAATACACCACTGCTAAGTTCTCTGTGTGTGCCTAGCCCTGTGCTAAATATTTTGTTGTCTTCTCATTTAAGGTCCTCAGCCAACCTAGGGCTATAGGTATCTCTATTATTCCCATTTTTCAAATAAGGAAAACTGAGGAACAGAGAGGTTAAGCAGCTTACCCAAGGGCTTACAGCAGGGTGTGCATCTAGCCTGTGTGGCTTCAGAGGAGGAGGCAGAGTTCTTGTCTTCAATGAGTGAATACTAGGAAAGTAGTGGGGGAGGAACTAATCTTCTGGAGAAGTCAGGAAAGGAAGTGACATCCTGGCTGGGGCTTGAAGGACGAATAGGAGTGTGCTGATGGGCAAGGTAGGGAGGAAGTGGGGGCTTCCCAAAGAAGCAGGAGCTGGAACAGTTAAAAACAAAAAAATGTGGATTACGTGATTTATTTTCTTTGTCCTTCCAGCTGCCTCTTCTATAAACTAAATGGTTTTTGTTGCTCCCAACCCACCCAGTAGCTTCAGGCCTTCCACTGGTAATCTGTCTCCTAAAGTTCCCTGCCTCTGGAACGTCTCTCTCTTTTACTGTTATCAATCATATGTAGGCAATGTATGAAAAAATTTAGAAGATTTAGAGCTCATCCTTCAGTATCAAAATGTTCCTTTCAGTATCAAAATGTTTCATTTCCAAAATGAAAATCTGCTTTACAGCATCAAAAGTGGGATCTTTTTCAAGAATCTCTGTGGTGTTGTGGCCAAGAGCACAGACTCTGGGCTCAAACAAGCCTGGGTGTGATCCTAGCTCTACCACTCATCAGCTGTATGTTAATAGATTGAGGCCACAGATTTAAGGGCCTAGATCTGATAGACAGAGTGCCTGATGAACTACGGACGGAGGTTCGTGACATTGTACAGGAGACAGGGATCAAGATCATCCCCATGGAAAAGAAATGCAAAAAAGCAAAATGGCTGTTTGAGGCGGCCTTACAAATAGCTGTGATAAGAAGAGAGGCAAAAAGCAAAGGAGAAAAGGAAAGATACAAGCATCTGAATGCAGAGTTCCAAAGAATAGCAAGAAGAGATAAGAAAGCCTTCTTCAGCGATCAATGCAAAGAAATAGAGGAAAAGAACAGAATGCGAAAGACTAGAGATCTCTTCAAGAAAATTAGAAATACCAAGGGAACATTTCATGCAAAGATGGGCTCAATAAAGGACAGAAATGGTATGGACCTAACAGAAGCAGAAGATATTAAGAAGAGATGGCAAGAATACACAGAAGAACTGTACAAAAAAGATTTTCACGACCCAGATAATCAAGATGATGTGATCACTAACCTAGAGCCAGACATCTTGGAATCTGAAGTCAAGTGGGCCTTAGAAAGCATCACTAAGAACAAAGCTAGTAGAGGTGATAGAATTCCAGTGGAGCTGTTTCAAATCCTGAAAGATGATGCTGTGAAAGTGCTGCACTCAATATGCCAGCAAGTTTGGAAAACTCAGTAGTAGCCATAGGACTGGAAAAGGTCAGTTTTCATTTCAATCCCAAAGAAAGGCAATGCCAAAGAATGCTCAAACTATCACACAATTGCACTCATCTCACATGCTAGTAAAATAATGCTCAAAATTCTCCAAGCCAGGCTTCAGCAATACGTGAACCGTGAACTCCCTGATGTTCAAGTTGGTTTTAGAAAAGGCAGAGGAACCAGAGATCAAATTGCCAACATCTGCTGGATCATGGAAAAAGCAAGAGAGTTCCAGAAAAACATCTATTTCTGCCTTATTGACTATGCCAAAGCCTTTGACTGTGTGGATCACAATCAACTGTGGAAAGTTCTGAAAGAGATGAGAATACCAGACCACCTAACCAGCCTTTTGAGAAATCCGTATGCAGGTCAGGAAGCAACAGTTAGAACTGGACATGAAACAACAGACTGGTTCCAAATAGAAAAGGGAGTACGTCAGGCTGTATGTTGTCACCCTGCTTATTTAACTTCTATGCAGAGTACATCACAAGAAATGCTGGACTAGAAGAAACACAAGCTGGAATCAAGATTGCTGGGAGAAATATCAATAACCTCAGTTATGCAGATGATACCACCCTTATGGCAGAGAGTGAAGAAGAACTAAAGAGCCTCTTGATTAAAGTGAAAGAAGAAAGTGAAAAAGTTGGCTTAAAGCTCAACATTCAGAAAACGAAGATCATGGCATCCAGTCCCATCACTTCATGGGAAATAGATGGGGAAACAGTGGAAACAGTGTCAGACTTTATTTTTTTGAGCTCCAAAATCACTGCAGATGATGACTGCAGCCATGAAATTAAAAGACTCTTAGTCCTTGGAAGAAAAATAATGACCAATCTGGATAGTATATTCAAAAGCAGAGACATTACTTTGCCGACTAAGGTCCATCTAGTCGAGGCTATGGTTTTTCCTGTGGTCATGTATGGATGTGAGAGCTGGACTGTGAAGAAGGCTGAGTGCTGAAGAATTGATGCTTTTGAACTGTGGTGTTGGAGAAGACTCTTGAGAGTCCCTTGGACTGAAAGGAGATCCAATCAGTCCATTCTAAAGGAGATCAGCCCTGGGATTTCTTTGGAAGGAATGATTCTAGAGCTGAAACTCCAATACTTTGGCCACCATGAGCGAAGAGTTGACTCATTGGAAAAGACTCTGATGCTGGGAAGGATTGGGGGCAGGAGGAGAAGGGGACGACAGAGGATGAGATGGCTGGATGGCATCACCAACTCGATGAACGTCAGTCTGAGTGAACTCCAGGAGCTGGTGATGGACAGGGAGGCCTGGTGTGCTGCAATTCGTGGAGTCGAGAAGAGTCAGATATGACTGAGCGACTGAACTGAACAGTTAACCTATAGAAAGGATGTGGGGTCATCCAGGATCCCACACAAATAAAGTACCTGGCACACAGCTGGGTCTGCACATCACGAAAGATATTCTAAAAGATAACCAGGGGCCCTTAAAGGAAGACAGGTGGGATTTCCAAACCACATCTCACAGTAACCGTAAATGAAGGAGGTTGGAGGCAACAGTGCTCGTTTATGAGGAAATATCAAGGATGTCTCAGCTTTTCAGGGCAACTAGGGTCACTCAGGCCTAGGGCCTAACTCATACTAACCCAGTGTAAAAACAACTGATGTATAAACCAGACCCTGAAGGTTAATTTATACTGGAGAGGGATGCCTCTCTGGCATCTCCCCAGCAGGCTGGACAAACACTGACAAATTCTTTCTCTCTAATCACCCTTTCATATCCTGCAAATAGTGTTCACTGTCACTTTAGAATGCCAGGCAACAATACATTTGACCTTCAATAGCTTGCATTCAGTCAGTGCTGGGCAAACACCCTGGTTCCTGAATTGAGGCCTGGACCTGTGCAGAAAGGTAAGTTTTAATTAGGGATAGTCTATCTCTGAGGAGCTGCCAGGCATCTTGCTCAGACCTGGGAACTTCTCAAGTTATCTTATCAGCACCTTTACAAGCAGGCTGGGAGGATGCAGTCTCTGCAGGTGGCTTCCTTCATCCAGAGGTACTGGTTCTCATGGATTTCACTCCCAGTGAGTGGCTTTACACTAAATTCTACCCTAACCAATACTGCCTGCATTGCCCAAGGAGGGGAAGGGGAATTAACACCACAGCATGCCAGCACTGCTGAGTGTGAGGTACCTACGGTCAACCCTCGTAAAGCCTTGTTGGAAGTTACCTTCACCACCACGTGATGACTGTGTCACCCCACAGCACGTGTCCTTCCTAAGAGCCCAAGTGGAAGATCTGCCAGGTTAACAGGACCAGAACTTGGTTTGGGGACAAATTCTCACAGAGGGGCTGCAGCTCTGACACATTTTCTTTCAGTGGAAGCTCTGCTATGATTCAGTTGCTTCTTTCTAGATTTGGTCTGCATGTTGGGCTTTAAGGAGATCCTGGTGAATAAGTAAAAAAATACGAGTTGGAAGCTGGGGAAATGGGTGATGGTGATCAAAGACTGCAAACCTCCAGTTATAAAATGTATAAATTCTGAGGATGTAATGTACATCATGAAGGCTACTAGTCACCAGTATTGTACTGTATACTTGAACGTTGTTAGAAGGGTAGATCTTAAATGTTCTCATCACACACACACAAAAGGGGAAAACAGTAAGAATATTAGGTGATAGCTGTGTTAACTAACTTAAAATGAACGTGGTACTTCATTTTGCAGTATGTTTATATCAAGTCATCATGTTGTATATCTTAAAATTTACACAATGTTTGGTGTTAATTACATCACAGTAAAAGCTGGAAAGAAAAAAGGGATATGGGACAGCCAAAGTTGAGTGGGATGAGAAAGACGTGTGTTCAATGGGAGTTCTCACCAAATCCCACCAGATGGAGGTATATATATATAATTAAAAGAGAAGTCCAGACATAAATAAGAGAGAAGAAAGATATTACTCAAAATTACTAGTACTATTTTTGGAGCATTCCTTTTTGCATAATTTTGACCTTTGGAATCGTAATGTTTTCAGTAGTCAAAACAATAAAATTAATTCAATGAAACTGGGAGGAGAGAGCTAAAATGGAATACAAACGGAAGCAAACGACCTGTATTTCAAATGAATATCAGACACAGTGAAAGGGAAAAAAAGAGAATTAATCCAAGTAACTTTTGAACTCACTTCTTTGACTGCATATTGTCAGTCTAAAAAAAAAGAAATGCAAACAAATCTTGAAACTTTCCGTAGTAGGTTTGCTTTTCCATAGTGGAATCTATGTGGCAATTCCTAAAACTATGTTGTGTGTCGTAATGCTGAGCAAATGATGCTGTTCTACTGTTTGGGAGGCCAGGTTCTCACTGGGGAGGAGAATGCAAATGGGTGAAGACAAGAAAACACTGTGAGTTGGAAAGATACTAGAGGAGGCAGTATAAGTTTATAATTTTACACAGGCAGCATGAGTGACTGTTGAACCACATGAAATTACTATTCTTTCCAATTTTGTCTACTGTGAGGGTCTAGAAGCAAAGGTACTCAGCAGTACTGAGTACATCAAGTGCTCAGATCTCAATTTTTAAGTAGTATTTCCCATGAAAAGCAAGCAAAACCCATTGAAGATGTGACTGATTCCAAGAAAAAAGTACAAGATGGCCTCATGCCAGAAAGTAAGCACCTACTGAAAGAATGATTAGTTCCTTAAAGAGGAACCACTTGAAGGAAATCAATTTCCAAATCTGGGACAGCCTGAGCATCAGAACAAAATGACAAGAGTGCTGAATTATAACTTACTGAATAAACTAGTGACCCATAAGTCTGTACTGATACTAACTAAATAAGGAAGAAGGAAAAATGTTTGCTTACCATAAAATGCCGATTACTAAATATAGTTGAAATTACAGAGCTAGAAAATCAACATTATACCCATCCATGTAAAAACTAATTAAGGCAAGAATCATTAGTATACATTAAAACTGAGTGAAAATTTTATATATGGAATAGGTTACCTATATAGTGTCAAAATATCTCCTGACAAACTGCTTATTAATTACTATTCCTTGTAAAGGGAGAAATTATAATTACATAAGCTGAGAAACCTGGAAGATACCACCCTAGCCAAATGATCAAAATTAGCATCACAAATAATGGACAAACATACCACGTGTTTCCTGAGCACCCAGCAGCACTTCCATGGTGTTCCTGTGGGAAGGGAGAAAGGATAACCTAAAGCTAATCACAAGCAATGATTAGACACATTTCTAGACACACTATGTGTGTCAGGGAAGATTAGACACACCTGAGCAAAACTGGTCTGTACTCTTCCACAATGGCAACTCATGAAAGGCAGAGAAAACCCAAAGAACTATTTTAGACTAAAGGAGATTTTAAAAGTCTTCATAACTAAAGACAATATGTGATCCCAGTTTGATCCTGGATTGAACCTTGAGATAAGGAGGAAGGATTGCTTCAGAAAACACTGTTGGGACAATTGACAAGTTTTGCAAATGGAATATATGTTATAAAATAGTATATACATGTTAAATTATTTGATAACTATTCTGTGATCATGTAAGAAAATGTACTTGCTCTTAGGAAATAGACCTGAAGTATTAGGGATAAATAGAAAAGTGATGATATCTGTAACTTATTCTCAAATGGTTAAGAAAAAAAATAGTATTAATCTGACTCTGTGTGTGTGTGTGTGTGTGTGTGTGTGTGTGTAGAAAGAGAAAGTGACAAAATAGCAACAATTTGTTAACCTGGCCAAAGAGTATCTGAGAGGTCTTTGTACTACTGTAATTTTGAACATAAACAAAATAAAAAATTAGAGATACTATAAAGTTGCTTGGAGAAGGAAATGGCAACCTGCTCCAGTATTCTTGCCTGGAGAATCCCTTGGACAGAGGAGCCTGGTGGGCTACTGTTCATGTGGTCACAAAGAGTTGGACACGACTGAGTGACTAAGCATATAAAGTTGCTAGTTATTTAAATACCAGATAATGATTAAGAAGTAGGAAATTATTAATGGCATCCTTTGCCATAATGCCCAAATGCTATGGAGTTTATTCAGTGGGCACATTGAATGTGTCCCCCTAAATCTACATTTGAAGACTCCATCCCAGTGTGATGGTAATTGGAGATGAGGCCTTTGAGAGGTAACTGGGTTTGGGTGACATGATGGGGTGGACCCCTCATGATGGAATTGGTGCCCTTATGATAAAAGAAGAAGAAACCAGGACTCTCTCCCTGTATCATGTAAGGATACAGCAAGAAGGTGACTATCTACAAGCCAGGAAGAGTCCTCATCAAGAACCCAACCAGGGGAATTCCCTAGTGGTCCACTGCTTAGGACCTACTGCTGAGTTTGACCCACTGGCCGAGGAACTAGGACCCACAAGCTTCAGGGCCAAAAAAGAGAAAAATGCCCATAAAAAAGCCATCCAGGTTGACATCTAGATCTTGAACTTCTAGCCAAGGACTTCTAACTTCCAGAATTGTGAGAAATAATTTGTGTTGTTTAAGCTACTCAGTCTATGGTGTTTTTTACAGCAGTCCAAGCTGACTAAGCTCTAAATTACAGAAAATACTAAATATAAAGTAATCTCCCAATGAGAAGATTCAACTCTTGAGGGCCAAATGCTTGTAGCTTGAGACATTCACAGTAACAGCACTATACATGGAGACTGGGCTGGCCAACCCTCACTTTCTGTAAATGGCATAACCAAAGTCCAGAGAAATCAGATGATCCTCCTGAAACCTCACATCCAGCAGGGGCTGAACTCAAGACCCACCCTCATCCCCAACCCGGAGACCTTCCAGATGGGTGTGTGTGTTTGTTGTTCTCTTTCATCATGGAATTTGTTGGGTCAATACTCAGACAAATAGACTATTATTAACTACAGGACAGAACCAATAGACACCCCCACAGCTTTGATACAGCTTCTGCTAATGCAAGGGTCCCTGACCTCTGGTGGGCTTACATTAGAGGACATTGACCTTGGGAATGAATTTGTTTTCGCCTTTCCCAGTGCTGACACTGGCCTCAGGGGTGGGTGCTCTTTAGTGGGGCCTCTGCTGTATGGTGTGGAGGAAAGCCTGGAGCTTATGGTTGGGTGAAACTGTCAGATAGAATCTGTCACTAGCTGTGTGATTTCAGGCACTCAGTTTTCTCAACAATATAAAAAGAGACAGTATGTATATTTTACAGGACTAAATGAGATCACATATGTGATGTATGGCCAGACAGTCGCAAGTCTTAATGTTTGGTAATTTTTTCTTTTTTCTTTTGGTCCCAAAGCATTATGCCTGTTAACGGAGCTTCAGATAGAGGGAAGACTTACTGCAAGTGACTTAAATATTTTTCTTGCTAAAATAATATTTTAAGAGTAATTTTTGTGTGTTTTAGAAAAATTTAAAAAACAGAAAATAAAAAAGGTAAGAATATTTCACTACACTTTCTTCTGTGCATACATTACATACATATGTTTTATATAAAATAAGATAGTACTGTGCTTACTGTATTGCAAGTTACTTTTAAATCCAACAATAGATCGTTCTCATCTTAATATATCATCAAACTGTAGCTGTACAAACCTACTTGTACAATTTAATTTTCAGTTACTACATAGTAATTCATTAACAATTTATTTGATTATTGAAATTGATTCTCTTACAGATACAAAGATTGTTTTCAATTTTCTGCTGTTACAAACAATGCTACATTTAATATTGTCATGGGTAAATCTTTGTTCACACCCTTAATTATTTTCTTAGTACAAATGGCTAGAAATGGAATTATGAGGTTAAAGGAAACTCCTAATGCTACAATTTTTGCTATGATTTACCACATTGACCTCCACAAAATTTTAAAAAGTAGTATTCACACCAGCATTGTATAAAACATTGGTAAATGATCTTCATTTGAATGTCCCAAGTTTACATTTTTGGGCTCTAAGTGGACAGACAGATGGAGCAGGACTATGACAGGATAGGGATAGGGGTGGGGTAAGAAGGAAGTTCCTTCATTCAAGTAATGTCCTAAATTATTCTCCAGTGAATGAAGCCATGACAGGAACTATGCTAAATGGTGGGGATTAATAATTAAATTCCATAAAAACATCATATTGCCTGCCTGAGGAGCAGATAACAACACCATGTGATAAATCTAAGCACAAAAGTTAAGCCTAAGGATTAGCCCCAGTCCTGGGTAGATGGAGGGGCCAAGGGGAACAAACAAACATTTCCTGGAGCATGTGACATCCTACACAACTCTTGAAGCAAACAAGAGTTAATTCCATGAAGAAAGGCAGAGGGATTAAGCGATCAAGCCCTCAAGTGGGAGCACACTCAGGGAAGTCTAATCACCAAAGAATTCAAACCAGAAATGTTCTAAAAAGGCTTTCTGAAGAAGTGCCTATTTTTTGATTCACTCCATCCTAATGAGAATAATTTGCTCCAGTGGCATGAGGTGGATAACAGACACTGTGGGGCTGCAGATGCAGTCACTGACCACAGGGAGGGCACCTTAACTCAGGAGTGAAGGGCCAAGTTCTTTAGAACAAAATCCTCATGTGATGGGGGATACCTGGTTTGCAATACATAATTGGTGACAATTCCCAGCCTCTTCTGTGTCTTTGTTATTTTTATAAATATTTATCTATTTGGCTGTGCCGGATCTTAGTTTCCACATGCAGGATCCTTAGTTGTTGCATGCAAACTCTTAGTTGAGGCAAGCAGGATCTAGTTTCCTGACTAGGGATTGGACCTGGACTCCCTGTTTTAGAATCACGGAGTCTTAGCCCCTGGACCACCAAGGAAGTCCCTCTCTTCTATCTGTTAATGGGTAGTTTTTCAAGTGTTCACCTTTTCTTCAGAGTTAAGATATCTAAACTTCAAAAATGCTATTAATTTTAGATTAATGCTATTAATCTTTGGGCCCCAGAGATTATGGGTAAATTTTTTTTTGCTGCAGTTTTATGTGATGTGAGTGTGTGTGTATGTGTGTGTGTGTGAATTAAAAGGGGAAGGGGAAGAGGGGAGAAGGGAAAGGGCAGAGGAAGGACAGGTTACCAAACCAGAGGGTAGACAGGCAGGCAGAGAGCTGAGGGCCTCCCCTGTTGTATGATTTGCATGGCGTTCTCGAAGCACTGGAGTCACGGGAGGATTTTATAGACTGAGTTCTCATGAAGATCATTCCAGATAACAGTGATAGGAGACCCAGCTTCTGCAGGATACCCCCTCACTAAGGTGAGAGGCAAAAGAAGGGACATAGGTTTCCAGCTCATGCTTGTGTGTTCCAGCCTGCTCTCCACCCGCCACTTCACAGCAATCTTCTCTTTCAGAACACCTGTCCTATAGACTTCAGGCTCCAGCATCAAATAGAGAGGCAGCCTTAGAGGGACTGTTTATCCAGCCTCCACAACATGAAGGGGTATACAACTGCATAAGCCAATTCCTTGTAAGACCCCGCAGTGGTTCTGCTTCTCTGGTTGAACCATGACTGATACATCACCTGTCAGAGTGATGCTGCAGCAGAGATAGAGGTGATAGTGCAAATAGAGACAAAGGGATGACTGTGAGCTGCCCCTGAAGTGTAGAAAATCAAGACTTGGTGACCCATTGAGTATGGCAATGAGGAGAGAGAGGGGTCAAGAATGACCTCAGAAGTCTCAGGCCAGGTATCTGGGCTGAGGAGTTGTGATGTGAGGTCATTACGAGAATAGAGCAGTTTAGGGAGGGAAGGGCATGGAGAACTGAGTTGGGGCTATTAAATCTGAGAGCCTAATGGTCTCTACATGGAGATTTATAATAGGCATTGAATATATGGGAGGCTAAAAAAGGATAAGATCATCATCAATACCACAGGTGGTAAAACTATGGGAGTGAATAAGCTCCCTTCTGGTAGGGCAGGTTAGGTTGTAAGATGAGACTCGAGGTCTCATATATATAAGAAACAAGCAGAGGAAGATGAGCTAAAAAATAAATAAATATCTGAGATTGAAAGAGAAAGCCAGGCTCCACAGACAAGGGACTGAATTAAAAAAGGAAAAAGGTGGTCATATGCCAGTGAGCGTTTGAACAAAAATAAGGGCTAACAAGATATCCACTTGATTCAGCACCAGGAGGTTTCTAGGACTTTTGTTGACAGTGGTGTCAGTGGAGTGGTGGGGCAGGGTAGGGTGGAGAAGCCAAATTGCAGTAAAAACCTGGAGGCACTTCTGTTAAGTCCAGGTTAAAAGATGCAAAATTTTTAACTATGAAATGAGAGGGAAACAGACACAACACTTCACCAGATGACAAGATGTACCAAGGCCTGATATGAAATCCTAGTATTAAATAAACATACTAGCATTTTCTATCTGCATTTCTGAACATGTTTGGGGCTGTCAATGAGCCCATTTCATTATTTAAAAAATTGTTTTAAGCCCATTGATGTAATTCTTTGCTAACCTTATTCCCACCTCTATAATTGTAGCTGCAAACAATGTTAAAAAATAACAACAAAAACTTAAAAAAAGAGAGAGAGAGAGAGAGAGAGAGAGAGTTCAGGAAGTTGAGACCATTGTTCTTAAAAGCTTGGCTATCAATAAAAGAAAGCAACATATGACAGAGAAGAATACAGCACTTAGGAAGGACCTATAAAACGAATGGAAGAGATTCGAGTACATTTCTGTACTGATCTACTGGGGGAGGCATAGGGCCATTGGGGTGGGAAATTGCTAAAAAATATAGCAGAAGGGCAGAAGGAAGAAATTGTATGGACTAAATAATTAAATAAATAAATAAATAAATAAATTGAAGTTATACATCGGATAAGATTGCCAAAGGGAAGTGAAAGTCGCTCAGTCATGTCCAACTCTTTGCAACCCCATGGAGGGTAGTCCATGAAATTCTCCAGGCCAGAATACTGGAGTGGGTAGCCTTTCCCTTCTTCAGGGGATCTTTCCAACTGAGGAATCGAACCTAGATCTCCCCCATTACAGGCAAATTCTTTACCAGCTGAGCCACAAGGAAAGCCCAAGAATACTGGGGTGGGTAGACTATCCCTTCTCCAGTGGATCTTCCCAACCCAGGAATCGAACAGGGGTCTCCTGTGTTACAGGTGGACTCTTTACCAACTGAGCTACCAGGGAAGCTTCCTGATATAAGCTTCCCTCATGTATGATATAGGAGAAGGCAATGGCACCCCACTCCAGTACTCTTGCCTGGAGAATCCCATGGACGATGGAGCCTGGTGGGCTGCAGTCCATGGGGTCGCTAAGAGTCGGATATGACTAAGTGACTTCCCTTTCACTTTTCTCTTTCATGCATTGGAGAAAGAAATGGCAGTCCACTCCAGTGTTCTTGCCTGGAGAATCCCAGGAACAGGGGAGCCTCGTGGGCTGCCGTCTCTGGGGTCACACAGAGTTGGACACGACTGAAGTGACTTAGCAGCAGCATCAGCAACATGTATGATATGGGCTTCCCTCATAAACTATTGAAACTTCAGAGTAACTCAACTCTGTTTTACAAAACATCTCTGTGAAGTGGAGGAGGTTGAATACAATACAGAAAAAATATTAATAGTGTTTGTATCTGAGATATAGGACTATAGGAGGCATTTGTTTCTATTGTTTCAGCTTCTCAGTATTTTCCAAATTTTCTTTAGTGAGAATGTAACATTTTTTAAAAATTTAAGTAATAACTTTTTGAAAGGATATTTGATAGTAAAGGGGAGGGAAGGGATAGAAATTGGCTTGAAAGGGATGTAGGGTTAAGGGGAGAGTGGTATTTTAGGGCAGGGTTTATCTGAGAATGTTTGCACCCAGTGGGGAGGGCGAGTCTGATGTTAGGGTAGAAATGATGCTGGGGAGGGCCATGTAATTAGGGAACATGATGGGGTAGAAGAGGCTAGGAGGATAGCTGAGAGGAGAGAAAGACCCCTACCCTGAGCAAGAGAGAAGGAGGTAAGAATGGATGACTTTGGAGATAAACTGGAGGGAGGTGGAGGGGATTTTGGCCTTGGACCTTTTTTTTTATTTGGAAACTGGGAATTTTAATCCGTTGAGGGTTGTAATAAGGGAGTGTTATCAAGGGCTTGAGGAGGCAACTCTTGCACTCTTGCGGATTAACCACTGGGTGTGCTCAGTTGCTAAGTTGTGTCTGACTCTTTGAGACCCCATGGACTGTATGTAGCCCACCAGGCTCCTCTGTCCATGAGATTTTCCAGACAAGAATACTGGAATGGGTTGCCATTTTCTACTCTAGAGGATCTTCCCAACCTAGGGGTCCAACCCACAGCTCTTTAGTCTCCTGCATTGGCAGGAGAATTCTTTACCACTGTACTACCTGAGAATCCCACTGGGCAGAGTGGGAAATAGAGGGAAAATGAGGAGCGTGAGGTTGGGCGTCCTGTGGTCCCACCTGAGGATGGAGAGCAATGCTTGTCAGCGCACCAAGAACAAAGTGATGGGAAGCCCTTCAGCCAGACCCAGCAGGCTGCAAACAGGAATGGGAATGTCCAGCTGGAGCTGAGCCCTGGAAAGGCAAAGAAGGTTGAGATTTGCAGAGGGTGCTGTGTAGGTATCACTGAAATTGCTGACTGCAAGATTGGGGCTCACAGGCAAGAAGGTAAAACCAGGAGGAGTCCAGCAAGACGGAGGGACTGAAGCCCTCAGTGAAACTGAAAAACCAGTTTAACTTACCCAAGGGTGTGTGAGAGGTGGAGGAAAAGGCGGCTAAAGGACCAAGCAAGGGTGTAGCCAGATTTACTGTTCAGGATGAGGACAACTGCTCCATGAGGGTGTGACTGTGGGGACAAGAGAGTCCCTGAGGTAGTGTCACTGGACCATGTCTAATCTCAACAAAGACTTTATTTGAGGCTTTATAAGGACAAAGCCATGTCCTGTGTAGACTGAAAAACAAAGAGATAAATTAAAATGGACCAGACAATCAAGGTATGATGATTGAGAAGGGGAGGAGCAGTTTTGTAAAGACTTAAATGCTGATTTAAGGAATCTAGACTTTATTCCTTGCATTAGAAGTTTCTAAATATTTAGAATCATGTACCCCACTAATAATAGAATGTTTGAATATGGATATGTATGGCTAATTATTATATATGTCTATATCAATAATTGATATGCTCAATATTAGCAAAGCTTAATTTCTTTCTTTGCAGGTAAAAAGAAGAGTAGAACCCTTTAAGAAAATGAGAAGACAAGTCATATACTGGGAGAAATTGTTTGCAAAAGACATACCTGATGAAAGATTTTAATCCAAAATAATGAGCTCTTAAAACTCAACCATAAACCATAAGGAAATCAGCAACCGAATTAAAAACTGGGCAAGGAAAGAGACAAAATGGTAGAGAAGCAGGTGGACGTGGAGTACGGCTCTCTCCATGGAAGCATCAAGAATACACCATCAGACACAGAAGATCTTGCAAAACACTAGCTGAGAGCGAGTAGGAGTCCCTGACTGCCAGAAAGGAATATGTGTGCTGTGCTGTGATTAGTTGCTCAGTCATGTCTGACTCTTTGTGACCCTATGGACTGTAGCCCACCAGGCTCCTCTGTCCATGGGGATTCTTCAGGCCAGAATACTGGAGTGGGTTGCCATGCCCTCCTCCAAGGGATCTTCTCAACCCAGGGACCGAACCCAGGTCTCCCACATTGCAGGCAGATTCTTTACCATCTGAACCACCAGGGAAGCCCAAGAATACTGGAGTGGGTAGCCTATCTGTTCTCCAGGGGAACTTCCCAACCCAGGGATCAAACTGGGGTCTCTTGCATTGCAGGTGGATTCTTTATCATCTGCGCTACCTGGGAAGCTCCCCCCACTTTTTTTTTTTTTTACTTTAACTGCTCCTAACTCTTGCGTGTCTGTAACTAACTCTGCAGGAGCTAAAATTCACATTTTTTCCTTTGACTCTATGCTAAATACATTCCCTGTCTGGTGTTTACCCTTACAACACCCTTCTCCTCGTAGATACATATCAGAAAAGAAAGCCACAGAGCCAGCGAACCACCAAGCTCAATTCCTGGGAGATAGTACTGTGCTTACTGTATTGCAAGTTACTTTTAAATCCAACAATAGATCGTTCTCATCTTAATATATCATCAAACTGTAGCTGTACAAACCTACTTGTACAATTTAATTTTCAGTTACTACATAGTAATTCATTAACAATTTATTTGATTATTGAAATTGATTCTCTTACAGATACAAAGATTGTTTTCAATTTTCTGCTGTTACAAACAATGCTACATTTAATATTGTCATGGGTAAATCTTTGTTCACACCCTTAATTATTTTCTTAGTACAAATGGCTAGAAATGGAATTATGAGGTTAAAGGAAACTCCTAATGCTACAATTTTTGCTATGATTTACCACATTGACCTCCACAAAATTTTAAAAAGTAGTATTCACACCAGCATTGTATAAAACATTGGTAAATGATCTTCATTTGAATGTCCCAAGTTTACATTTTTGGGCTCTAAGTGGACAGACAGATGGAGCAGGACTATGACAGGATAGGGATAGGGGTGGGGTAAGAAGGAAGTTCCTTCATTCAAGTAATGTCCTAAATTATTCTCCAGTGAATGAAGCCATGACAGGAACTATGCTAAATGGTGGGGATTAATAATTAAATTCCATAAAAACATCATATTGCCTGCCTGAGGAGCAGATAACAACACCATGTGATAAATCTAAGCACAAAAGTTAAGCCTAAGGATTAGCCCCAGTCCTGGGTAGATGGAGGGGCCAAGGGGAACAAACAAACATTTCCTGGAGCATGTGACATCCTACACAACTCTTGAAGCAAACAAGAGTTAATTCCATGAAGAAAGGCAGAGGGATTAAGCGATCAAGCCCTCAAGTGGGAGCACACTCAGGGAAGTCTAATCACCAAAGAATTCAAACCAGAAATGTTCTAAAAAGGCTTTCTGAAGAAGTGCCTATTTTTTGATTCACTCCATCCTAATGAGAATAATTTGCTCCAGTGGCATGAGGTGGATAACAGACACTGTGGGGCTGCAGATGGCAGTCACTGACCACAGGGAGGGCACCTTAACTCAGGAGTGAAGGGCCAAGTTCTTTAGAACAAAATCCTCATGTGATGGGGGATACCTGGTTTGCAATACATAATTGGTGACAATTCCCAGCCTCTTCTGTGTCTTTGTTATTTTTATAAATATTTATCTATTTGGCTGTGCCGGATCTTAGTTTCCACATGCAGGATCCTTAGTTGTTGCATGCAAACTCTTAGTTGAGGCAAGCAGGATCTAGTTTCCTGACTAGGGATTGGACCTGGACTCCCTGTTTTAGAATCACGGAGTCTTAGCCCCTGGACCACCAAGGAAGTCCCTCTCTTCTATCTGTTAATGGGTAGTTTTTCAAGTGTTCACCTTTTCTTCAGAGTTAAGATATCTAAACTTCAAAAATGCTATTAATTTTAGATTAATGCTATTAATCTTTGGGCCCCAGAGATTATGGGTAAATTTTTTTTTGCTGCAGTTTTATGTGATGTGAGTGTGTGTGTATGTGTGTGTGTGTGAATTAAAAGGGGAAGGGGAAGAGGGGAGAAGGGAAAGGGCAGAGGAAGGACAGGTTACCAAACCAGAGGGTAGACAGGCAGGCAGAGAGCTGAGGGCCTCCCCTGTTGTATGATTTGCATGGCGTTCTCGAAGCACTGGAGTCACGGGAGGATTTTATAGACTGAGTTCTCATGAAGATCATTCCAGATAACAGTGATAGGAGACCCAGCTTCTGCAGGATACCCCCTCACTAAGGTGAGAGGCAAAAGAAGGGACATAGGTTTCCAGCTCATGCTTGTGTGTTCCAGCCTGCTCTCTACCCGCCACTTCACAGCAATCTTCTCTTTCAGAACACCTGTCCTATAGACTTCAGGCTCCAGCATCAAATAGAGAGGCAGCCTTAGAGGGACTGTTTATCCAGCCTCCACAACATGAAGGGGTATACAACTGCATAAGCCAATTCCTTGTAAGACCCCGCAGTGGTTCTGCTTCTCTGGTTGAACCATGACTGATACATCACCTGTCAGAGGTGATGCTGCAGCAGAGATAGAGGTGATAGTGCAAATAGAGACAAAGGGATGACTGTGAGCTGCCCCTGAAGTGTAGAAAATCAAGACTTGGTGACCCATTGAGTATGGCAATGAGGAGAGAGAGGGGTCAAGAATGACCTCAGAAGTCTCAGGCCAGGTATCTGGGCTGAGGAGTTGTGATGTGAGGTCATTACGAGAATAGAGCAGTTTAGGGAGGGAAGGGCATGGAGAACTGAGTTGGGGCTATTAAATCTGAGAGCCTAATGGTCTCTACATGGAGATTTATAATAGGCATTGAATATATGGGAGGCTAAAAAAGGATAAGATCATCATCAATACCACAGGTGGTAAAACTATGGGAGTGAATAAGCTCCCTTCTGGTAGGGCAGGTTAGGTTGTAAGATGAGACTCGAGGTCTCATATATATAAGAAACAAGCAGAGGAAGATGAGCTAAAAAATAAATAAATATCTGAGATTGAAAGAGAAAGCCAGGCTCCACAGACAAGGGACTGAATTAAAAAAGGAAAAAGGTGGTCATATGCCAGTGAGCGTTTGAACAAAAATAAGGGCTAACAAGATATCCACTTGATTCAGCACCAGGAGGTTTCTAGGACTTTTGTTGACAGTGGTGTCAGTGGAGTGGTGGGGCAGGGTAGGGTGGAGAAGCCAAATTGCAGTAAAAACCTGGAGGCACTTCTGTTAAGTCCAGGTTAAAAGATGCCAAATTTTTAACTATGAAATGAGAGGGAAACAGACACAACACTTCACCAGATGACAAGATGTACCAAGGCCTGATATGAAATCCTAGTATTAAATAAACATACTAGCATTTTCTATCTGCATTTCTGAACATGTTTGGGGCTGTCAATGAGCCCATTTCATTATTTAAAAAATTGTTTTAAGCCCATTGATGTAATTCTTTGCTAACCTTATTCCCACCTCTATAATTGTAGCTGCAAACAATGTTAAAAAATAACAACAAAAACTTAAAAAAAGAGAGAGAGAGAGAGAGAGAGAGAGAGTTCAGGAAGTTGAGACCATTGTTCTTAAAAGCTTGGCTATCAATAAAAGAAAGCAACATATGACAGAGAAGAATACAGCACTTAGGAAGGACCTATAAAACGAATGGAAGAGATTCGAGTACATTTCTGTACTGATCTACTGGGGGAGGCATAGGGCCATTGGGGTGGGAAATTGCTAAAAAATATAGCAGAAGGGCAGAAGGAAGAAATTGTATGGACTAAATAATTAAATAAATAAATAAATAAATAAATTGAAGTTATACATCGGATAAGATTGCCAAAGGGAAGTGAAAGTCGCTCAGTCATGTCCAACTCTTTGCAACCCCATGGAGGGTAGTCCATGAAATTCTCCAGGCCAGAATACTGGAGTGGGTAGCCTTTCCCTTCTTCAGGGGATCTTTCCAACTGAGGAATCGAACCTAGATCTCCCCCATTACAGGCAAATTCTTTACCAGCTGAGCCACAAGGAAAGCCCAAGAATACTGGGGTGGGTAGACTATCCCTTCTCCAGTGGATCTTCCCAACCCAGGAATCGAACAGGGGTCTCCTGTGTTACAGGTGGACTCTTTACCAACTGAGCTACCAGGGAAGCTTCCTGATATAAGCTTCCCTCATGTATGATATAGGAGAAGGCAATGGCACCCCACTCCAGTACTCTTGCCTGGAGAATCCCATGGACGATGGAGCCTGGTGGGCTGCAGTCCATGGGGTCGCTAAGAGTCGGATATGACTAAGTGACTTCCCTTTCACTTTTCTCTTTCATGCATTGGAGAAAGAAATGGCAGTCCACTCCAGTGTTCTTGCCTGGAGAATCCCAGGAACAGGGGAGCCTCGTGGGCTGCCGTCTCTGGGGTCACACAGAGTTGGACACGACTGAAGTGACTTAGCAGCAGCATCAGCAACATGTATGATATGGGCTTCCCTCATAAACTATTGAAACTTCAGAGTAACTCAACTCTGTTTTACAAAACATCTCTGTGAAGTGGAGGAGGTTGAATACAATACAGAAAAAATATTAATAGTGTTTGTATCTGAGATATAGGACTATAGGAGGCATTTGTTTCTATTGTTTCAGCTTCTCAGTATTTTCCAAATTTTCTTTAGTGAGAATGTAACATTTTTTAAAAATTTAAGTAATAACTTTTTGAAAGGATATTTGATAGTAAAGGGGAGGGAAGGGATAGAAATTGGCTTGAAAGGGATGTAGGGTTAAGGGGAGAGTGGTATTTTAGGGCAGGGTTTATCTGAGAATGTTTGCACCCAGTGGGGAGGGCGAGTCTGATGTTAGGGTAGAAATGATGCTGGGGAGGGCCATGTAATTAGGGAACATGATGGGGTAGAAGAGGCTAGGAGGATAGCTGAGAGGAGAGAAAGACCCCTACCCTGAGCAAGAGAGAAGGAGGTAAGAATGGATGACTTTGGAGATAAACTGGAGGGAGGTGGAGGGGATTTTGGCCTTGGACCTTTTTTTTTATTTGGAAACTGGGAATTTTAATCCGTTGAGGGTTGTAATAAGGGAGTGTTATCAAGGGCTTGAGGAGGCAACTCTTGCACTCTTGCGGATTAACCACTGGGTGTGCTCAGTTGCTAAGTTGTGTCTGACTCTTTGAGACCCCATGGACTGTATGTAGCCCACCAGGCTCCTCTGTCCATGAGATTTTCCAGACAAGAATACTGGAATGGGTTGCCATTTTCTACTCTAGAGGATCTTCCCAACCTAGGGGTCCAACCCACAGCTCTTTAGTCTCCTGCATTGGCAGGAGAATTCTTTACCACTGTACTACCTGAGAATCCCACTGGGCAGAGTGGGAAATAGAGGGAAAATGAGGAGCGTGAGGTTGGGCGTCCTGTGGTCCCACTGAGGATGGAGAGCAATGCTTGTCAGCGCACCAAGAACAAAGTGATGGGAAGCCCTTCAGCCAGACCCAGCAGGCTGCAAACAGGAATGGGAATGTCCAGCTGGAGCTGAGCCCTGGAAAGGCAAAGAAGGTTGAGATTTGCAGAGGGTGCTGTGTAGGTATCACTGAAATTGCTGACTGCAAGATTGGGGCTCACAGGCAAGAAGGTAAAACCAGGAGGAGTCCAGCAAGACGGAGGGACTGAAGCCCTCAGTGAAACTGAAAAACCAGTTTAACTTACCCAAGGGTGTGTGAGAGGTGGAGGAAAAGGCGGCTAAAGGACCAAGCAAGGGTGTAGCCAGATTTACTGTTCAGGATGAGGACAACTGCTCCATGAGGGTGTGACTGTGGGGACAAGAGAGTCCCTGAGGTAGTGTCACTGGACCATGTCTAATCTCAACAAAGACTTTATTTGAGGCTTTATAAGGACAAAGCCATGTCCTGTGTAGACTGAAAAACAAAGAGATAAATTAAAATGGACCAGACAATCAAGGTATGATGATTGAGAAGGGGAGGAGCAGTTTTGTAAAGACTTAAATGCTGATTTAAGGAATCTAGACTTTATTCCTTGCATTAGAAGTTTCTAAATATTTAGAATCATGTACCCCACTAATAATAGAATGTTTGAATATGGATATGTATGGCTAATTATTATATATGTCTATATCAATAATTGATATGCTCAATATTAGCAAAGCTTAATTTCTTTCTTTGCAGGTAAAAAGAAGAGTAGAACCCTTTAAGAAAATGAGAAGACAAGTCATATACTGGGAGAAATTGTTTGCAAAAGACATACCTGATGAAAGATTTTAATCCAAAATAATGAGCTCTTAAAACTCAACCATAAACCATAAGGAAATCAGCAACCGAATTAAAAACTGGGCAAGGAAAGAGACAAAATGGTAGAGAAGCAGGTGGACGTGGAGTACGGCTCTCTCCATGGAAGCATCAAGAATACACCATCAGACACAGAAGATCTTGCAAACACTAGCTGAGAGCGAGTAGGAGTCCCTGACTGCCAGAAAGGAATATGTGTGCTGTGCTGTGATTAGTTGCTCAGTCATGTCTGACTCTTTGTGACCCTATGGACTGTAGCCCACCAGGCTCCTCTGTCCATGGGGATTCTTCAGGCCAGAATACTGGAGTGGGTTGCCATGCCCTCCTCCAAGGGATCTTCTCAACCCAGGGACCGAACCCAGGTCTCCCACATTGCAGGCAGATTCTTTACCATCTGAACCACCAGGGAAGCCCAAGAATACTGGAGTGGGTAGCCTATCTGTTCTCCAGGGGAACTTCCCAACCCAGGGATCAAACTGGGGTCTCTTGCATTGCAGGTGGATTCTTTATCATCTGCGCTACCTGGGAAGCTCCCCCCACTTTTTTTTTTTTTTACTTTAACTGCTCCTAACTCTTGCGTGTCTGTAACTAACTCTGCAGGAGCTAAAATTCACATTTTTTCCTTTGACTCTATGCTAAATACATTCCCTGTCTGGTGTTTACCCTTACAACACCCTTCTCCTCGTAGATACATATCAGAAAAGAAAGCCACAGAGCCAGCGAACCACCAAGCTCAATTCCTGGGTTACTGACGGCAGCTTATGACTGTCTTTGAAACAATGCAAGAGGAAGAAATCAACCTCATCACCAACCCCTGACTGCGAGCCTTGCCTTATGTAAGCCCCTAGAGTCCTCACGGAGGGGCACGATTCTTGAGGCATGAGCCTACTGGGATCCTCTCTCCACTAGTTGAAAATAAAAGCCATCCACCTTTCTATTTCCTCCAAGCTCTGTCTCTGTGTATTTTTCGTTTGGCTTCAGTGGGCAGAGAAGGCTAGATTTTGGCTGGCCACAGTTGTTGGGCTGCACCCTAGAGGTCTGCAGGTTTTGTGCTTGCTCAGCTGCGAGACCAAAGAAAGAGCCCAGAGTTCGCGACAGAGACATCAATGGTGTAACGGATGGGGGAACTTACTACACATCCGAAGCAAGGCCCTGGAATGACACCCCACAGTGCAGTGGACGGTAAGCAGGGTAGGGGGAGCAGGAAGGCTATCAGTTATGGGGAAACTGACTTCAGCTTGGCTCATTGGTTACCAGGGAAACCAGCAGGGTAGCTGAGCCCTCTAAAATCCCTTAGCCCCTAGGGGGCTAAGTACCTTCCTGCAGCAGAGGTTTTCCCTTTGTTAAACTATCAAGGAGAAGCCACTCTGAGCTAAAGATTAGAACGGTGGGATGAGAAGGGGAGTGTATAGGTATTTTCTAATTAGACTCTATGATTCAAGACGATGATTTGGGGAGAGTCAGGTGAGTGAGGTGTAGCAGAAGCAGGAACTGATCAAGCAGGGGATGTACAGACAGCTTTTCAGCAAGTATTTTGTAAACCTTGTTTACAACATTGCATATATTGTTACATGGAAGAGAAATACCCATCACCCTTTGTCAATATCATTGGAACCACTTTTTTTTAAATTTTCTTGTGTAGCAAATTTCCATGAGTGGTTTTGTTGAATACTGTTCTATTATTCTTGGGCTTCCTTGATGGCTCAGCAGTAAAGAATTTGTCTGCCAATGCAGGAGATGCAAGTTCAGTCCCTGGGTGGTCGGGACGATGCCCTGGGTAGTGGTGGGAGAAGGCAATGGCAACCCACTCCAGTATTCTTGCCTGGGAAATCCCATGGACAGTGGAGCCTGGTGGGCTACAGTCCATGGCATCACAAAAGAGTCAGGAACACGACTTAATGACTCAAAAACAACAGCATTCTCTAATTCTAATATTCACTGTTATTATCACTGTTGTATTTCTATTATCCTGACTCCCATCACATATTGTTGATTGGTGTGGTGATACAATATTGAAAAATATACCTGAAATTCAGTAACTTTGGAAGATGAAGCAGATGTGATTTTAAAAAAAAACCATTAAGAAGGCAAGTAAATGAGACCCATGCAATGCTATTAATTTAGGAGAGCACACTCTACAAAATATTAAAGATGATGTTGAGAAAATATAGGGCTGCATTAGATGCAAAAATGCGCTGGAAGCACAGTTGCTTTAACAGCTCCATAACTCATTCTCTCTAATTTATGTTTATTCTTAAGAAGAAATTTTTCTAGAATATGTACATTTCAAATATTACTAAGTCTTTACGTATGCATTCTTTTCTTATATCAAATAAATCACATAGGAAAGTGTTCTAGGTAAATTCAAGTGAGGAAATCCTAGAGACATTTGGAAAGTAGTGTTAGAATTCGAAAAAAAAATGCCCAAGCTAGAGCTATAAAGTTGGAAGTTATCTGTGTAAGATAGAGTTTCAATCATGAGAAAGAACAGACTTCCCAAGCTTAGAGTACACATTTAAGAGAAGGTCAAGGACATAATCTTCAGAAGCCACCAAATTCAGAGTACAGGAAGAGGAAGCAGCTAAGGAGAACCCTGACTGAGTACCTAGAATGTGTCATGAAGGTTCCAAGCATATACTTCTAGCATGGAATTTAATCCTCCCTACAGTCCTGGCAGGCTGTTGCATACACCTGGTTGCATAATGGAGGCCAGAATAAATCAAAAGGTGAGTTGTCTTAGCCCAGACAGCACAAGTCAGATCAAGGCATGGGATGGGTTGACAGAAAAATCAAAGGCACAGTTATAAGAGGGAGAGGAGAGAAACTGGAAACGGGGTAACTCAGAGAAATGAACCAGCGCCCTCTGCCTCAGTAAAAGACATCAGCCTCTACCCAGTTTGCAAAGCCACAAATCAAGAGTTATCCTCACCTCTCTTTTTCTTACATTAAATCCATTTGTAGGTCCTAGGGGTTCTACCTGAAGTTACATTCCTGTTTTTAAACCACATCTTCTGCTCACAACCTTAGACTAAGGTACACATCTCTCCCCTAGAAAGCTCCAGTCACTTCCTATCCCGTGGCTACTCTTTCCCAGATACAGACCATTTTTCCTATAGCAAATAACAATGTAACATCTATGCTATTGGCTTTCAGGGGCATTAATTAATCTTCGTTCATTGTTAGGACTTCATTGTTGGGAATGTCCTGTCCATTTCAAAATGTTTAGCATTCCTAGTCTCTGTCCAATACCATCCCAAGTAAGTGTCTCCAGTTACTTCCAAATGTCCCCAGGTTGGAGGAGTGGGAGGGAATAATACTGCTTCACCATACCTTTCCTCATCCCAGGTCTAGAACCATGGTGCCTGGTTGATCTCTTAAGGTAAATCAGATTATGTCACTTCCCTGCTTAAAACCTTTAGTGGTTTCCCATTGCACTGATTTTTCTCAATGCAGTCCTAATTCCTTCTGGGGGACTTCAAGGCTGTTTACGACCTGCCCTCATCTACTTCTTCAACCTCATCTTCTAAAGCCACCCTCTTTCTCCTCTTAGCTGCTTCAGTCCAGCTTCCTTTCTCACCCTTAGCTACATCAACATACTTTCTGCCTTTAGGCCTTCATGTCTGCTCTTCCCCTGGGAAGCTTCTCCCTTGTCTCCTCTAGACTAGCCCTTCTCTTTCTCTGCAGGATTAGGCAATGGTACTTATGAAGGTGTGAGGCTGCCAGTGCCTATCCTGGCTAAGACTGAAGGCAAGCCCTGATGACAGAAGGAGAGAAGGAAGGAGGAGGGGAGGGGAGGAGGAAAGGAGAGGGGAGGGGGAAAGAGAGAAGGGAAATGAGTCCTGGATTCTGTGGTGCCTAGGTAGGACTCACCCATTTCAATTCCCAGCACATGAGGGAGTGACATTTCTCTTTTTACTTAAGCTGCTTTGGATTGGGTATCTACCACCTGCCAAGGAAAACAATCTAATACTCAGTGTTCCCTCACAGCCACACCTGAGTATAGCAAGGGTAGAAAGCGAATGAGTCTTTTAATACTGGGTGAAAGGTGAAATTTTTAGAATTCCCTTGCAAACTCCCTCAAAGAAGGACTAGTCTCTTTAGCAGAGTTGCCCAAACCATTTCCAGTTCTTCACTAAATATTGCCTCTGCCCCCTGCCCCATTACATCCTTTCTCTCTTTCTTCTTCCATCTCCTCCTATTTTTTGCCCTAAGGACGCTCAAAGCTCTTCTCTCCTGGAAAAGAAATCTTCCTTCTACCCTCTCTAATCTATCTTGAAGCAGGAGAACAGATGAGCTCCAGGCTAGACATTTTTGCAACCAGCCTCCTGTTTATACTTCCAGATAGAAATAACAAGTTCAGTTCAGTTCAGTCACTCAGTCATATCCAACCCTTTGCGGCTCCATGGACGGCAGCACGCCAGGCCTCCTCCCAGAGCTTGCTCAAACTCATGCCCATTGGGTTGGTGATGCCATCCAACCAACTCATCCGTTGTCGTCCCCTTCTCCTCCCACCTTCAATCTTTCCCAGCATCAGGGTCTTTTCAAATGAGTCAGTTCTTTGCACCAAGTGGCCGAAGTATTGAAGTTTCAGCTTCAGCATCAGTTCTTTCAACGAATATTCAGGACTGCTTTCCTTTAGGATGGACTGATTGGATCTCCTTGCAGTCGAAGTGACTCTCAAGAGTCTTCTCCAAACCCCCAGTTCAAAAGCATCAATTCTTTGGTGCTCAGCCTTCTTTATAGTCCAGTTCTCACATCCATACATGACCACAGGAAAAACCATAGCTTTGACTAGACGGACCTTTGTTGGCAAAGTAATGCCCCTGCTTTTAAATATGCTATCTAGGTTGGCCATAACTTTTCTTTCAAGGAGTAAGCGTCTTTTAATTTCATGGCTGCTCTCACCATCTGCAGTGATTTTGGAGCCCCCCAAAATAAAGTCTGTCACTGTTTCCACTGTTTCCCCATCTATTGGCCATGAAGTGATGGGACCAGATGCCATGATCTTCTTTTCTGAATGTTGAACTTTAAGCCAACCTTTTCACTCTCCTCTTTCACTTTCATCAAGAGGCTCTTTAGTTCTTCTTCACTTTCTGCCATAAGGGTGGTGTTATCTGCATATCTGAGGTTATTGATATTTCTCCAAGCAATCTCGATTCCGGCTTGTGCTTCTTCCAGTCCAGCGTTTCTCATGATGTACTCTGCATATAAGTTAAATAAGCAGGGTGACAATGTACAGCCTTGACGTACTCCTTTTCCTATTTGGAACCAGTCTGTTGTTCCATGTCCAGTTCTAACTGTTGCTTCCTGACCTGCATA
>SJYC01071419.1:0-26265 GCA_006408675.1 Madoqua kirkii
TTGTGCTTCTTCCAGTCCAGCGTTTCTCATGATGTACTCTGCATATAAGTTAAATAAGCAGGGTGACAATGTACAGCCTTGACGTACTCCTTTTCCTATTTGGAACCAGTCTGTTGTTCTATGTCCAGTTCTAACTGTTGCTTCCTGACATGCATGCAGATTTCTCAAGGGGCAAATCAGGTGGTCTGGTATCCCCATCTCTTTAAGAATTTTCCACAGTTTGTGGTGATCCACACAGTCAAAGGCTTTGGCATAGTTAATAAAGCAGAAATAGATGTTTTTCTGGAAGTTTGTTGCTTTTTTGATGATCCAGCAGATGCTGGCAATTTGATTTCTGGTTCCTCTGCCTTTTCTAAAACAGCTTGAACATCTGGAAGTTCATGGTCCATGTACTCTTGAAGCCTGGCTTGGAGAATTTTGAGCATTACTTTACTAACATGTGAAATGAGTGCAACTGTGCAGTAGCTTGAACATTCTTTGGCATTGCCTTTCTTTGGAATTGGAATGAAAACTGACCTTTTCCAATCCTGTGACCACTGCTGAGTTTTCCAGATTTGCTGGCATATTGAGTGCAGCACTTTCACAGCATCATCTTTCAGGATTAGAAATAGCTCAACTGGAATTCCATCACCTCCACTAGCTTTGTTCATAGTGATGTTCCTAAGGCCCACTTGACTTCGAATTGCAGGATGTCCAGAAATAACAAGAAGAACAGGGTAAACAGACAGACTTTGTCTCCTGCGGACACTTTAAGATAATAGTCCAGCAATGGCAGGGGCAGAGAGGGACTAAGCCCTACTTGGGTAAAAGATCGGGAGCTCACATATTTCCCATCCTTGGAATCAGAAAGACCTCATCCGAGCAGGCACATAAAGGCTCCTTGGGGGTCAAAAAGGGAGAGGATGGCAGATTGTATGTTTTGCTAACTTCCCAGGGATGCTCGTGCTGAATTCCATCTTGGCTAAAGGATGCACGTGCACATAGGGGAGGACCCTGAGATAAATCAGCTGTAGGGTCAGAGCAAGACAACTGGCCAGAGGAAAACAAAGACCAGGAAGACTGCCCCCTTGTAAATGACTTAAACTACCCAAGGTGCGACTCTCTGAACTCACCTGTGAGTTCTCTGCATGTGTTCTGCTTTTCTAGTACATGTCTTCCTTTCCTTTCTACCTTCTGTCTCCTTGGCAATTTTTTTTCTCTAGGCAGACAAGAACCAGGGCCTGGAGTCTTAGCCCCAGTCCCTCCTGGCCTAGTGTTTAAGACTTTGTGCTCTCACTGCTGAAATCGTTTTCATCCCTGGTCAGGGAACGAAGGTCTCGCTGCAAGCTGCTGCTCTCCACTGTGTCTGTGCAAAATCAATCCTTTAAGATTATATCCCCTCTCTCCCACCCTTCACCATCAAACTGCTTGAAAGATATTGCACACTCCTCTCCATTTTCTCATCATCTTCCAGCAGGCATCTTCAACCCTGCCACCAGGCTTTCACACTCACCCTTCTTGAAGCTGTATCTGCCAGTGGCCACCGTCACCTCCAAGTCAGTCAGCTCACCCATGGCCTTTTCTTGGTCCTCGTGTTTATTGCTCTTTCTACAGCATTTAGCTCAGCTTGCCATGCCCGCCTCATCTCCCCTGGCTTCGGAGGCACCTAATGGTTTTCCTACCTTCCTGGCCATTCTTTCTGGTTACTGAAATGTTGGCAAAACCTCCAGGCAAGAGTGATAAGGTGAGTGTCAATGCGTGATTCAGTCTTCTGGGGTCAACTGAAACCACTCAATCGGTTACTAGTCCCAATCCTCCGAAATTTCGTAAGAAAGGGCCCATCACTTAGGTTACTCAGAACAACCTGATGCTAGTGGATAAACATTGAAATCGTCGAGGCACCACTCTATAATGGGAACTATTTTCTTTATGCTCTCTGAGCACTTGGATAGTATCTACAAATGTCCACTGGATTTACCACTGGAGGTATCCCTCTTCTATTCATACTATAAACCAGAGCTTAAACTTGAGGCCTTAAAATGGATTGGCTAGAATCCATTTCAGTATATAACTCCGGGAGTTGGTGATGGACAGGGAGCCCTGACGTGCTGTGATTCATGGGGTCACAAAGAGTCAGACACGACTGAGCTACTGAACTGAACTGAACTATATATATATACTTCCCTGGTGGCTGAGAGGGTAAAGTGTCTCCTTGCAATGTGGGAGACCTGGGTTCAATCCCTGGGTCAGGAAGATCCCCTGGAGAAGGAAATGGCAACCCACTCCAGTATTCTTGCCTGGAGAATCCCATGGACAAAGGAGCCTAGTAGGCTACAGTCCATGGAGTCGAAAGAGTCAGACATGACTGAGCAATTTCACTTTGTTTCTTTCTTACTATATTCACATATAGTACAATCAACAGGTATAATTAAGGTGAGGCTCCTGTGTTAATTACTAACCTTTCCTTATCTGGAAATTGGTGAAAACCAATGGTTGGTTTGTCTGTGCAAAGTTTCAGCACTTGGTCCTAATTTATTAATATTTTCTGACCATTATGAAATGAAAGAGTTATTTTCTTATAAGGAAATTATCAGATCATATAGGTTGTGAGCAGATCCTGGTCTCACTTTTTCCTGTGTATATAGGAGGGTTTGTTCTATTTTATTCCTATTTTCAAATTGATTTTGATTAGGGACACTTGTATGGTTGCTAGAAAGATCACACACGCGAGACTGGACAAAGCAGGCAACAATTATGATGACATTTCAGCTTACAACCTTCTTTATTAGAGCATTTTTAATGACAAGTAGATATAAACTTGGCAAGAGCACCTTTCAGAGTCACAGTTCCAATTATTTTTGTGAGGTCAGGAGAAGGTAGAGAACACAGTGGTGGTGGCTTACATCAAAGCCGGGACAATCAACCTGCTGACTTTACATTCCATCAAACATCACTAGCACCTCCTCTGCTCCTGTCCTTGGAAGGATGAGAAGTTGGGACTCAAGACCTGACATTAATCTAGACCACAGGCAGCACTTGCTTCCGAGCAGCCAAAGCCTCTACCCATACCCATACTTGGACAAAATGATAGCTGTATTCTCTGTGCCAAACCGTCTCATCTCCGACCATCTTCTAGATCTTGAAGTATCTGACTCTCCCCGGGCAAAGGCGGACTGGACCTCCAGGAACGCTAGGCTGCCCCACTATGGGTGTTTTCCCCACGTGGAATGCTTCTCCCGAGGCCGACTCCACTGAGGCCACACCGGAGAAAGTGTGGCGCAAGTCGTAGTGCGCCCGGTGCAGCGGCAGGGGAACTGCTACCACGCTTGGCCCCGCCACCACGGAGGCCACGGCGGGGCCGGCTGCAGAAGGCGCAGGCGCAGCTGCGTCTGGCACCGCGCTTGGGGCCCCAGCTTCAGCGCCGTCGGGCTGGGGCTGCGGAATCACAGGCTGGAGGAGAGAGGAGCATTTCTTTGGGTCAGCTGCCTTTCTCCTCCTTCCAGGGGAAATCCCCACCCAATACTCTCACAGTAATAACTTTTATTTGTAAGGAATCTGGCAAAGAAGAACTACCTAGGTACAAAGGATAGTCATCCGGGTTCCAGGGGAGGGGTAACTGGCTTGCGACATTCCCTTCCTCACCAGCTGTTTTGGGGTCAGTAGACTTACACTCACGTTTCACGAGCAAAAGAACCTCACCTTACGGCTAACTTTCACCAGCAGCATCACCCTCTTTTTCACCTACACCTGCAGTTACAGGGGCTAGCAGACAGATCTACCCACATAGTCTCTGCAGCTCAGAAAACGACTCCTACACAACCCCTCACTCCCCGAGGACGGCAGCCAGAAACATGACCTTGCCAACTGCACCTGGGGGTGTTTCTGCCCTCTAAGTACCAGTTTCCGGAAGGGGAGGGCATGACTGAGACCTTTCATTTACTGGTGATTTCACATTCCTGGCACTATCTATGTTGTGGGGCTCAGAAGAACAGGCAGCTAATGCCCTAATGACTACTGCATGGCAGAAATCCAAAGGGGTCACTGGATTCTGAAAAGCAGGGCGAGTGTATCTGTGGGGCCCTTACCTGCGTTTGGAACAACGTGCAAGTCACTGAGACGCCTTCCCCACCGGCAGCTTTCTGAACGACTGAGCCTTTACAGAAGCCATATTGCTGCCCGCAGAAAGAGAGGAGTTATTTCAGCAGGTTCAGAAAGTGGGCTTCTCACCCAGCTTCACCCACACTCAACACATCCAGGGTAACACGCTCAAATTCTTAATTCCTGTCTTTTTGTGGTTTTTAAAAAACTTTTCCCCTAAAGTTTAGGCTTTCTGCTTATATTTTATACAGAATATAGAAAATACAGAAATGTTTTGGGAGTGCGAGAGCTCACCCATAATCTCAGAAATTGTGGTGACCCAGAAGAACTTCTGTTTAACATTATGTATTTCTTTATTTTTAAATACTATTAGATATCATTTGACAGTTGACAGGATTTGTGACTATACCATTTTGGAGACTGTGTTTTTCACATGTTAGAATGATAGTGTTCTCGTATATCATTCATTATTCTTTGAAAGCATAATTTCTGTGACTATAATTTTCTATTTACTAACATGTCATATTTTATTCAATAATTCCCTCCTGTTGGACATTCAGATGTTTGGGATCATTTTGAATATGTCATAAATCATCTTTATAGATATATTGTGTCAAACATGTTGATCTCTTTAGGCTAAATTCCTAGAAGTAGACATTACTGGCTTAAGGACTTAGGTTGCATACCTGAGGTATATCTAGAAAATCTAGACTTTATACTGCCAGCAGCCTGACACGTCTCATATTAGTTAGGAAATAGCCTCTCTAACTCCAGGGGCCTCCAGCAGATGAGAAGATCTGGCAATAGCTCTTAAGCAGGGGAAATGACACCCCAAGGGATGACCTGGCATGACCCAGCCTCACAGGGCATGGGTATTTTGCATTATCTCTTTCCACAGCCCCAAGATATAAACTTGCTCTAAGAATGCTCTGTTCCATGACCAGCTTTGCTGGCCCTCACCTTTTCTGTCAGTAGGTTGCACTTGGCTGGATCTACGACATCTTTAGCAACACAGTCGGTAGCAGCCACTGCAAACTCCACAGAGACAGAATCTGAAAGAGGCTGATGAAGACATATGAAAATTTTCATGAAGCAACATGACAGCATGAGAAAGGCAGTGAAGGAGAGCCCAAAGGGAAGTAGTGAGGGCCATGGTACTACATGGTCCAGGGAGCACCACTCATGCAGACCGCACTGTGTGGCTAGGAAATATGCCCCTGGCTTACACAGGGCTCACATGGGGGCATTGGGTTTTAAGGGCCTGCACACAGAAGCTGGGGTTTGGGTGTTCCCTAAAGTAGATGCAGGTATCCACTGCCCATCCTTCCAGAGAGAGGCAAGTTTTCAGGTAGAAAGCAGGAACCAGAGGGCTGACCTGACACTGATCTGGGAAGGAACCCTGCCTCCTGCCAATTTCCGTACTGGGGTTGCACTTTGAGACCCAAGGTTCAGGTTATTCCAAGATGGGATGGGAAAGTAATTAATTTCTCTCCCACATATTTTAGATAGCAGGATCAAATGAAAAAGATAACTGAAAGTGCAGAAGATATTTATGCTTTTCTATCTCCTTGTTCTTGGAGCATAAGGACACTTAATAAAATATCTCATATTTGTTATAGTCTGGGGTGGAGGTTCTAGAATCACATATTCTGGTTAATAGAATTACTACCTACAGTGTATTTCCAAGTATGCCATGGCTGGCATCCAGAATACCAGTGGTTTTTTTTAATATTAGAATTATATTGTGTTCAATGTGCTAACCTTACCACAGAACAATTAGTTGTTGTTGTTTTTCAGTGATTCCATGGCATTTTAAGATTCTACCATTATATATAAGTATGCCCATGTCTTTGTAAGTATCAGTTACAAGAGTTGATACTTACAAGAGCAGATGTGCAGTGGTGATAGGTGATGGTGATGTGGAAACCCATGAATTTACAGTGTGTGCTTCTGGATAAAATGGGAACTCCCACCCGGTGTTAACTAAACCCAAGGAACACAGCCTGAACAGACACGCAGACTCTATTTTATGTAGAAGTGGCTTAGGTGGGGGGTGCGGTGAGGGTCCTGTCCAGGACACTCAGGAGCCTTTCTTTCCCTTTTCTCCCACCACCCTCCTTGACTTCCTGTGGCTGCCCCTGCTCCCTCCCTCACACTTGCTTCACCACGTTCACCAAAGTGCCACCAACCTGCCCAACCTGTCAGCAGGGTCTCAGTCTTACCACAAATTGAGCCCGAGAAATTTCCACCAGCTGAAAGTAGGAGCCGTTATTCTGGGCATTGAAAGTAGCCAGCGCGACCTCTACTGCGTGCACCACGCGGCTGTCGTTGAGCAGGGCTAGCAGGGGGCAGTTTGGGCACAACTTGCGCACGTCCTCGGCGGAATTGCGCACAGAAGTAACTCGGTTCGGGCCTGGAATTCTCAGCGGCATTTGTCGCCGCTCTGCTTATCTGAGAGGGCTAAGACAAGCTCCAAACAGTTACAGGCTGATTCTCTGCATCTTACTTAAACCCTCGGGTGGCCCCTGGCGTGCTGGCATTTTTGCAGGAGCTCCTCTCACCAAGGGGCGATTTTCAACCTCTGAGCTGAACAATTCCTTAAAAAATAGTTTTAAAACCCCCAAACTCAGGAAATTTGGCTTTTCCTTTTCATCACCAATAAAGTGGCTAGATCTGCTTCTGTTGAAACCAATTCAGGTCCCCTCCTCACTCTCTCTACCGGGTAACCGTAATAAGAATAGTCAGCTCTACCTGGACTGGAATCACACTTTGTAAACAGCACGGAAAACTGGCCATCTTGTTTCAGCACGTGGATGTCGCAGTCTCCTTCCACCGCCTGGAGAAATAAACCCACAGAGAGGGCCCCAGAGGGCTGACCTTCACTTCTCAAGGTGGAAGATGGGGGGGGGGAGAGGGCGTGGTCTCTCAGGCGCGGATGTCAAAGGTGAGCCTCACAAAATCTCCTTCACTTGGTGATTTTGAAACAGGACACTGTCTGGTTGGGGGCGGGGTGCAACAAAAAGGGGAATTGTAATGGCGCTAGGGAGGGCGCCATTGACTGGCAGTTTTAGTCGGGGCACCGC
The DNA here is from genome assembly GCA_006408675.1 of Madoqua kirkii. Taxonomy (NCBI): domain Eukaryota; kingdom Metazoa; phylum Chordata; class Mammalia; order Artiodactyla; family Bovidae; genus Madoqua; species Madoqua kirkii. The sequence goes on from SJYC01071419.1 coordinate 7,161, forward strand.
CCCACCCCACCCCCGCAGTGGCCCGAGGGGGCACTCACGTGCTCCGTCTGCTGCCTCACGCTGCAGTTCGCCAGGGGCGTGGGGTCCAGTACGTGGCAGGTGGTTTCCAGGGTATCTATTTCAATGTCATACACCTTTCCCGTGGGCCGCTGTGGAGACAGAGGATGAAGAGGTGAGCCTGAGCCTGCTAAGCGGGTCCACGGGTGAGCCCCCAACACACCCATTGTTGGAAAGGTAAGAAAGAAGTGGGCATGGGCTTGGACAGGTTGATGGAACCACAGTCATCACTCTCAGATGTAATTGGAAGGCAAAAATGAGTGTCAGTCTTACCCTTCAAGCGGTACTTTGAAAAAGTCAGTTTGGGATTTTTCTCAGTCGAGCAGCAAAGTAAGGTGGTATAGGATAATAATTTACTGTCTCTTCTTTATCTTCTCCATCCCTCCCTCTGCTTCCTCCTTCCTTCCTTCCTTCTCAACACCTACTTTCCTTCCTTCCCCATTTTCTTTTCCTTCCTAAAGGAAAAGCTGTCCTCTGTGGCTTTTTGTCTTGTAGATGCCTGGATGCAGAGCTGGGGTTCCCTCCTGTCCTCTGCTGGTAGTAAGGGGGAAGCGTGATCCTTCCCCTGCTAGAGGCAGTAATGTGTCTGTCCTTCACTTGCGCAGAGGAAAGGCAGTGACAAGGGAGCTTGGATAATTCCTTGGAGTTTTCCCTGCCACTTCACCTGTTTCTGCATCCTTTCTTCAAAGACCGGAAAATCCAGAAGGTATGCATATGCCTATTTTTTTCTTTCAGCCCAACTCTGCTTGCCTCTCATTTCTGTTGTGCCTGATTCACTAGTACCTGAAACCTCAGAATCTCCTTTCCTGTTTTATATTGTGCAGATGTGCCCAAATTAACTTCCTGAAAACACTCAGAGCTAGTGAATAGGAGCCGGGCACTCCTGTGGTGCTCAAACCCTGCTGTAAGTGAAAATTGCAACATTGTTCTTTCTTTCCTTCAAATATGCAGGTTGTGTGTTATTTCCCCTGAACTGATCATTACTTCCTCTGAACCACCACTGTACTTCACTATTGCAGAACTCCTAAACTCCATCCGGGACAATCCTGATTTCAATTATTTTGTCCCATTGTAAGATCAGAGGTCTGTGAGTCAGTCCAGACATCCTGAGGTTTGCCTTATTTTCCTTCCTAGATTGTGAATCTTCTGTGGCACTAATTAAGTCTTTCTCATCTTTGTGTTAGGTTGAATCATTAAAATGCCAATATCTGACTGCTTTTAGTATACAAAGCTAGCTATTTCATATGATTCAACTTAGCATGTCCCATAGCACCCGACACTGGTTCTTGTCTGGAAGACTTGTAATTAGCATAGGCTGAAAGAATTATCCTTCATCAGCTATAAAAATCTAATTTCAAAATAGGCAGTAGACAGATGCCTTTTCCCCACCTCTCCAAATCACTCAGCTGACCTCCAAGGCACATTTCCCAGTTTGATCATTGTCACCAGCTTCAGACTGCATTGCTTTCTCCTCCAGCATATGAGGAAGTGAATCCTTTCATGCCAAGATTTCTCACTGGGATGTGGGTACCTTTCTTGGGAAAGCAGCTTGTGTAGAGGAAGGAATACAGTACTGAAATAGAATCCTTGCCTGATGCTTACTATTTTATGACCTTGGGTTAAAAAATGCCCTAAATATGTCAGAGCCTTGGTTATCTCTTATGTAAGACAAGGACAGTACCCCCACAGAACTGGGGACACAGCAGGGAAGGGATTACAGAAATGAACTATATGAGAGGGCCTGGCACATAGTAGGCACTTTAAAAATGTGCACTTCATTCACACTCAGTCTTTACGCAGAGAAACAGAAACAAAGAAATGTTTTCCAGCCAGTGGTAGTTTGGCAGCCAGAATCCTTTCTCTGGTGCTAGTTTTTCTAGAAGGTCACACTTTCTACTTGTGACCTTCAAAATACCACTTGAAGCCTCGTCCTCTCTTCACACTTCCTGCCCCCATCCAGCACCCTCCTGGAGACCCTAACCACAGTACAGAATGTCTCCTCTCTTCCTTCAGCTTGCCCTCTCCCTCCCTCCTTGGAGGAATCAGGGCATTTTCGCTATGCAATTTCCTTTGTTCTGGGAGGCAGGCTCTCAGAGACGCCCAGCTGAGCCTCCCAGCATCCCACACCAGCCTGTCCCACCCGGCAGGGCAGGTTCACTTACCCTCGGCCACACCTTCACACTGTCAATCTGGTTCAAGGTGTGTTTGTAGCCCCGAGGAAGGTGCTTGTTGATGTAGTCCACGGCCGCCAAGGCTGCTTGCTCTGTGTCTGGGTCATCACAGGCTTGTTCCTTATAACCTGCAATCGGGTCAGCGGGATCGAGTGGCAGCCCCAGAGCTGAGCCAGGCAAAAGAGCAGAACGAAGGATTTCATGGTGGCTTCAGAGAGGCCCCGGTGTGTCAGCAGGCAGGCAGCTGGAGGCTCCCGGACCAACCCAGGTGCTCTGCCTGGTGGAGTGTCGAAAGGCTTTATTTATATGTTGGAGCCTGCGGAAGGATTGCGTAAGGATATGGGATGATTTCTGTTCTGGTTCCAAAAAAAAGCCCCCTGCAAACATCAGTCCTGGAAAAGCAAACAGGTTATGACATCGCTGGCCCCCAAGAAATCTGCCAAAGTCGATGTGGCTTGGGGGCTGGTGTGGGCAGGTTGGGGGTGGGCTGGGGAGATGCTCCAGAGTTGGCCTGGAACATGGTAACAGCAGCAAAGAGGGAAGGCAGCTGAGAGGACGAGGTGAGCACCAGGTGATGAGGGGCTGGCACAGTCGGCCCTGGAGCGCAGTGATTCTGGCAGCAGAGAGAGTGCCCTCCATTGGGAGCTGAGGGCAACATGGGGTCCATGTTGGGGAAAGTAGGGATGCTCAGCAATTTACTAAAATCTTCACATGTCAGGGACAATTACCTTCTTCTGGAGGGAGAACAAGGCCCACAGATGTAGCAAAGGCACCAATCATTTGGAGTGAAGAGAGAGAGTTACGAGATCTTGGATAAGAGCTTGGATAAGTTCCTAAGAGTAAAGAAGAAAGGAAGGGAGAGATTTCTGCTTGGAGTGGGGAATGGGGAGAGAGCCCTTCCTCCCTGAAGCAGGGCAAGGAGGGCTAGGGCCCGCAGAGCCTCTCGACTGCCACTTCCCCTTCTCTCCAGACCGGACTGCCAACACACTGCAAAGATGCACCCTGACCTGGGTTCCCTGGGTGGCTGAGTGTGATTGGCACCAGTGACCAAGTGTCACCAGTGACCCCGTGCTCCCGTGGCCTATGCCCTCAGCCAGTAGACGAGTGCAGCAGAGAGGAGCCCTGGTCCAGTAGCCACTCACTTGGCAGACCTCTGGCTTTGATCCTGCCCTGCAGGCTGAGACTCTATGAGGACATTAAGAACACAGATGCCTCCTTAGGGCCCTTTGGAGCATTAGCAGAACTAGAGTGGATCTTGGTGGCCAGAGCACAAGGTCACAATGTTGGCTCAGACACTGCCTCTCAGTTGTGGCCCATGATGATCTCAGGGGTGACCTCCAAGGAGAGGCGGTCAGGATAGCGATAGCCTTGGAAAATATCATCCGAGGTTTAGTTTGGTTTAGCCTGGAGCAAAGAAGCCCGAAACGTGGAAACCAACACGTTTTCCAAATATTTAGAGGTTATCATTACGTGGGGGTGGACTTGCTCTGTTGTTTGCTATTGCTTCAGAGAACAAAACTTGGTTTAAAAGTGGGGGGGTGTGTTCTGTAGAGAAGCTTAATAATATTGACTTCCTGTAAGGAGGGAGATAAGCAGGGGGGGTAGCCTGTGATGGATAGATAAGGTAGTAGGCAGTGTAAGCACGGTCTTCACATTTGCTCCCAGCTGTTCACAAACAGACCCTTAATTCCAGAGGCTCAGAAGGTGTGGTCAGGACCCCAGGTTCTCTGGTCATCCATCAGGATAAGCCTCGGAACCGGAGGGACTTTCCATCAGCCTTGTGCCCCATTGCCTCCAGGGCCTTGACTCATGAGAAACTTTTTGCAGATGCTCTGCTTTTCTTTTAAAATGCAAAATATAGTCATTACTAAAAATTTGAAAATCACAAAAAATATATATGCAGTGAGTACGTTTCACATGTCATAAGCTCAAGTGTCTACAATATAATTTTATTTTCCGTAACACAATTGGATTTCTGACTCTGAGCTTTCTTTCATGAAAATGGAATCTACCCACTTCCAGGCAACTCAGCTTTCCAGGTACTTGGATTGAAACCTGGTCCAATTTAGGTTTGCCATTATGCTTCTTCTCCTAATGAGGTTAGAAGAAAGCCTAAAGTGCAGAGGGGGAGATTTATGCAAATACTGATTTTGTCAAGGTCAAGAGGTATCTACTTTTGCCTTGGATCTTCTGCCAGGTAGCCTGTCTCATGTGGTCTTCAGACAAATGCACTCTTGAGCTAATGGCCTGCTTTCCTCCATCTAATCCAAAGAAAGACAGTCCTTCCACATCCTATGATCAGGGGTCATATTATCAAACCTGTGGCACCCTTTCTATCCCACAGGCCTTTTCTTAGCTGGGAGCTACCCCCTTCTTTTTATTTTTTTGGCCACACCTGGCAAATGCGGAACTTCCCAGATCAGGGATAGAATCCACACCCCATGCAATGGAAGCCCAGAGTCCACTGGTCAACCACAGAAGTCCCAGAGCTACCCGCCTCTTTAAGCTTAGGAGGATTTGTCTGCTTGCCCTCCCAGGCTGTGGGGGCTTCCTGAGGCTGACTCAAATTGTCTGCTTAGACTTTGCTGTCATAGCCCACTGGCCCCCACACCCCGCTGCCCTAGGGCAGCCCTGCTACTCAGGGGGCTTCTCCCTGCCATGTGATATCTCACTGTGCTACCTGTGTGTCCCCTCCCCTCCCTATCCCTGTAGTGAGGTTCCAGACTCTTCTGGAGGCTCTTCTCCAGGACTCCCACACTGTTCTGGGGGTGGTTCTATGGCGATCCCAACCTGAGGGTAGAAGGAAAAAAAAAAAAGTTCTCTCTGACCATCGTGTCTGACCATTTCTGTCTAATACTTGGCACATTTCTTTTGATATCTTTGTTCTTGGATCTTTCATGGGTCACAGTTTCTAAAACCCCAGGTATTGTCCTGTTTTGCTGATGCTAGAAAAACAAAGCATGTAATAAAGAGCAATTAATGTCTCAGCTGTCATCCTAACACAGATAAACACTGAAACAAAACTCACCCACAGTCTCATCACCCAGAGATCAACAGTGTTAATGTTTTGGTGCATTTTCATCTTATTTCAATATAATTCAGTGTAATATAATCATACTTATATATAGCTTGAGGTGAGGTGAAGTTGCTCAATCGTGTCCGACTCTTTGTGACCCCATGGACTGTAACCTACTAGGCTTCTCCGTCCATGGGATTCTCCAGGCAAGAATACTGGAGTGGATTGCCATTTCCTTCTCCAGGGGATCTTCCCATCCCAGGTACTGAACCTGGGTCTCCCGCATTGGAGGCAGACGCTTTAACCTCTGAGCCACCTTATAACTTGAATATTTCTTCAGGTTATTAAATACTTTAAATCTGCTTATAATGACTGCCTATGATTCTGTTGTATCATAATCTATTTTACCATTCTCTTCTTGTTTTGTGTTTAGTTTGTTTTCAATCAAGCACTCTCATATACAAAGTCGTAATGAACTATTAATTCAAGAATCTTTGACTTTCTAGTTATTTTTATGCAAGATAGAGATTTATTAGTGAATCATTGATTTTAAAACATCTTAATTTCTGTGCCCAAATTGCCTGTCAGAAATTTCTACATTAATTTCTACCTCTACCATTTAACTGGCATATTATGCCAGGTCAACTGTTGTCTCTTTTCCTCTGCCACTGCTTCCATGCTGAATATGGGAAAATAATCAGAACTCTTTTTTAATGTATTTTATGAATATCTTTGGTTTTACCTTAACAATTCTGTATGTCTAATGCTTATAAACTAAAATAGCTTTGGTGTCAAGCTGAATAAAACGGTCTCAATTTTTTTCAGTTGGAAAACGAAAGATTACCGTTTACTTACTGAAAATGAAGGAGACACTAGAGATTCTTTTGATATGTTTTCCAAGAAAACTGTGACAAAGGATGCCCAAGGGAGGCTCAGTGTTTCACCGTGCCTGACGACATCACTTTCAAACTCTGAAAGATTTTCACACACCAAATGCATATATCCTTGAGTGATCTTGGGTAAGTTTCACCTACTTAGCTCTAGCATATCAAGAGGAGATAGGCATTTACTCCATTTTCTGCTCATGCATCTCATTACTTTATTGACTTCTCTTTGCATTTTTCTTTGAGGCCCACGTCTGCAATAAAACAACGTCTAGTAGCACAATGAGGATATCAGGAGCTTGTTAGAGCTGGTTGGGAAGAGCAGTCCCAAAGATGCAAGGAGCAGAAGAGGACCAACCACCACCAGGAGATGGCAGCAGGGTGCTAAGCAGTGCTTGGTGTGTGGAGCTCACACGGCCGATGGCAGAATTCCAAGATGGCAACTAGGCTTGGCACTGGCTGCTCTGCGTTTGTGAGTAGGGCTGTCCACTAGGGCGGCGATGCGTTCAAATTTCTCCAAAGCAGAATTCAGCCTTGAGAGTTGTTAGCTGGGAGTCAGATAAGGATGGTGGCAAGTGCAGAGTCAGAGTTGCTGGGGGTTGGTTCTGTTTGGGCCCTGCCAGCAGACAGGAATCTCGGAGGGGAAAGATAGACTAGAAGGGGGTGAAATATCAAGTCAGGCAGTGAGGGCTCAGGTGAGAGCTAGAAACCCAGCCTCTCGCAAAAGAGGACATGAACAAGTGCACGTCAGCAAAAGCCAGCGGAACCATTGGTTTTCACAGGGAGGAAGTGGCAGTGGTTGGTGTTTAAATTGTTGGGCCAGATTCTTGGCTCTGCCCTTTCTGGTACTTAAAGGGCCTAGGTCCTAAGACGCCCAGTAGTGATTTCTGATAAGCCAGGTGTTTCTTCATCCTTATGAGTATTTACTGAACACCTACTTACTATCTGTGATGTCAGGTGCCTGTATGCAGAGTGATGAGAAAACAGTCTGCACTAAAGGAGCTTACCTTGACTCCCTTGGTCCAGCAACATCTGATCAGCCAAGAGCTGTAAGTTGTATGAAATGATTGTGTTGTATGTCCTAGAGAGACAGGTTGGGATTTATATCTCCAGTGTAAAACCCTTGATCAATGGAATGTAAATTGCCCTTCTCCAAGGACCCGCCAGGCTTCTTTTATTTTTTAAAAATGTTTATTTATTTATTTTTTTTGCCACACCGCATGGGATGTGGGATCTTAATTCCCAACCAAGGATCTAACCTGTGCCCCTCGGCACTGGAAGTATGGATCTTCAGCCTCAGGACCACCAGGGAAGTCCCCCACAAGGTTTCTTGTGAAGGTAACGGAGCCCTAGTTGCCCTGAAAGTTATTTAGAAGAGCCTTTTGCTTTCAGAGCCGATGCACCAAAGTTGGGAAACACTAGCTTGAGCACAGTTTGGCAAAATAGATTAAACCCCAGTGACCACAGGTGATTACTTCCTTCTTTAGGTGGAAAAAAGGCTCAGCAAGGCCCCCCTCCCACCGCCCAATCCTGCTCATAACCATGATCTGGCTCAAAAATCTAATCCATGGAAAGAAATGCTTGCTTTGAGGGTCACACCTCCTTAAATTATGTGCCTTCATCCTGTACTTTGCTGGATCCCAGTCCTGGCTCTGAGGAAGAGGCAGAATCTAAACCCAGAATAGAAAAAATGTCTGTATTTCATCAAGTCTTTCAAGTATAGTGTTTTTCTTTCTATTTAGCTATTGATATTCTGTGTGAAATCAGCCTCAAGAACTCAGTGACACTTGTCTTCGGCTTTTATTATCATATAGGAAGCTGTGGGGAACCTTCTATTTTCTTCTGTTTGGAGGAAGACTTACTATCATACACTGCTTAGTGTGGCCTTGATACCCGCTCCAACGTTCTGTCTCACGAAAGAGAATCATTTAGGATTAAAGAAAGAATGGGGAGATTTGGACTTTCTGAAGCTGTAACAGCTTCCCCTCAGAAAACAACATCATCATCAGAGCAAATGATATTGATTCCTTATTCCATAAAGGCTTTGGGCTTTTTTTTCATAACTGCCTGAGAGTTGTACTGTTCTCATCTTCCATCCTTTATAGAGTAACAGAGGTTCGGAGATGTTCTGAAACCTGCCCATATCACACAGTAGTGGACCCTGGCTTTACTCCAATTGCTTTTCTCTATTAACCTCAAACCAAAAGAATATAGGGCCCCCCAAAAACTGAGGAGGTTGGCTCCTAAACATTGCCTAAAAGTGAATAAATCATTATTCTTAGCAATAGGAAACATGGCTGTATGCCATATTTGAAGAAATTCGGAAGATATAGAAAAATGTATTGTGTGGTTAACAATTAAAAGAAGGAAAAAAAATTAGTTTATCCACCTCATTTCAGTCAGTGGAAAATAGTTAAAAATCGATTTTGCAGAAGAGACTTTCACCTCTTGACTTCAGTTGTTTTTGAAACTATTCTAACTCCAGTTTAGGAGGTAAATAGAAGGTAAATGATTACATTATTTCTGGTTAAATGTTTTCCAGGGGAATGCTAGTCAAGGCAGAGAATTGCATCCCTCCTTCCTGCTGGTTTGTTATCGACATTTGATATCTTCCAAATAAGTGAGTGTCTCTCTTCAGACCAGAAGGAAGATGAGAGTTGAAACCATTGTCTTCTAATGAGCACCTTGGGGTGCCCTCTGCAGCCGTTGCGCATGGAGGTGTTCAGAGGAGCTGTGGCCTTGGGGCGTATGGTTGTACTGAGGCCACTGAAATCAGCCAGCTCATTGCACCTTAGTAAATCTGGGCGCTTCTTTATCCAGCATGTAGATGACTGGGGTCGGAATGGGTCCTTTTTGACAGTGAGTCAGTATTGGAAGTTTGATGGGATCCATTTATTGACCTGTACTGAGTTATTCTCTGGACACACATTAACTCCAAACTGTTTCTTGGACACTTACATTGTGCCCAGTGCCAAGGGTGCACAGATGGAAGGCGACATTCCTGTTTCGACGTTCACTGTTGAGTCTAGCTCCGCAGCGCTCTGTAGGTTCTTTTGCACATACTAGAGGAGTATAGGCTATGTCCTGCCCTCAGCCTGCATTAAATCCAGAGGAACACAAGCCTGAGTTGGGAGGTTCTTGGAGGACAGCAGGGTCTATGTCATTTTCAATTTTATGTGCTCAGCACCTGCCTCCTGCCCAACCCTGTAAGACTAAGCCCCATACATGATCATTGAGGGGCTCTTGGCCAGTTCCCTACTCAGCCGAGCCTCCTTCCAATGTCTGGAGTCTTCCTGAGGACATCTGGATACAGACTTCTCTCCACCACTGTGGCAACCCATCTGTTATTGAATCCCTCTAGTAACCAGGAAGTTACTAGTTTTCTTCACACTGAGTCAACACTAGCCTAACTTGCAGTCTCACTAACAGATGCAGATTCTCCCTTCAGGAACTACATTAACTAAATCGCTTGATGCGGTGTTGGGCTTCAGGCATTCACAGACATCCTAAGGCAGTGGGAGGATGAAAGAGTAAGATGGAGAGGGGCAGATGGGTTGGGGGGAAGGGCTCAGGAACAGCTTAGCTTGATCAGGAGCCCTGCATTTAGAGTTAGGTGCCACTCTTTACCGGAGAAGGCAGTGACACCCCACTCCAGTACTCTTGCCTGGAAAATCCCATGGACGGAGGAGCGTGGAAGGCTGCAGTCTGTGGGGTCGCTGAGGGTCAGACACAACTGAGCGACTTCAGTTTCACTTTTCACTTTCATGCATTGGAGAAGGAAATGACAACCCACTCCAATGTTCTTGCCTGGAGAATCTCAGGGACGGGGGAGCCTGGTGGGCTGCTGTCTATGGGGTTGCACAGAGTTGGACAAGACTAAAGTGACTTAGCAGCAGCAGCAGCCGCCCTTTACTAGCTGTTTGATCTAACTAGAGATTTAATCATGGTAAGCCATAGTTTCTTCATCTGTTAGGGAGTAGGAGTGGTTTAATTGCTGTGTCTGATTCTTGCAATCCTGTGGACTATAGCCCACCAAGCTTCTCTGCCCATGGAATTTTCCAGGCAAGAATACTGAAGTGGGTAGCCATTCCCTTCTCCAGGGGATCTTCCTGACCCAAGGACTGAACTCATGTTTCCTACATTGCAGGCGGTCTCCTGTATTTCAGGCAGATTCTTTACTACTGACCCAGCGGGGAAGCCCTCTTCATCCTTTCACTAGGGCAGTAAAACCTGGCTAGTAAAAATGTTCTGAGAATTTAATGAGATAACATTTGCAAATGCTCCGCCTAGGGCATGGCACACTTTGAGCTAACTATAAATGGGAGCTCTGAATAACCCCAACAGCACTCTAGTATAGAAAACAAAAAAAAGATATCACAGGGCAAGGGGAATACAGTGTGACTAAGATATGGTCTTTGCCTTCAGTTAACAGTGACTAACAACGACAACACCCTATTCAGATGCAATATAGGCCAATGGCTAAGAATGAGGGATCCTCAACTTTATCACTTTTGACAAGTTCCTTAACCCATCTGAGTTGGTTTACTCATCTGTGAAAAGGCATACGGATAGCAGGATTAGAGGATTGCAGAGAACATTACGTGAGATAGTACACTTAATATTCCTAGCATCAATTAAGTCTCTACACTGCCACATAGAAGAACTAGAACATGTGTAAGAATGTTACTGCATTTTTTTGCACCAACAAACTGGCAAAGAGAGGGTCATGTGTGTGTAACTTTTAGCAACAGGAAGGAAGGAGCAGAAGGAGAAAGGGGGATAGTGGGATTGTGGAAAGCTACGTATAGGTTCTTCCCTGTTCCTTGTGCTAGTGTCATCTATAAGGCAGGACTCAGGAATAAGGGATGGTAGGCATAGATCAGTGGCTGGCAGGGCTGGGGAAGGCGAGCCCTCAGCTAAGGTGCCTGTGAGGTGGGGAGCCAGGCAGGCAGGTGCTGGAGTGCTCAGGTAGGTGGGCAACTCAGGAGATTCCCTGGGAGGGGATTCGAAGGAGCATTTAAACAATTGTGTCTGCCCAGTGGGCCTCTCAGTTTCCCCTGGAGGGCTCCAGTGTAGTCACCTGGCTGCTGACTGTGTTCCAGACAGTGGTCTGGGTAATTCCAGACAGTGCAAGACTTAACAGTGCTCTGCACTTGGTGTTACACTCTTCTGTCACCGAACTGAAATTCCTAATAACTTTTGAACAAGGAGCCCTGTGTTTTCTTTTTGCATTGAGCCATGAAATCATATAGCCAGCTCTGTTAATCATAAAAGGAACCAAGCCTACAGGCATTCATGGGAGGAGGAGAGAATCATTCCTCACTGAGGGTGGGCAGCAGAAAGGAAAGAAGACATCACAGATGGGGGTGCATTTTGAATGTGACCCTGAAAATGGGCAGGATTTGGATAGGCAGAAATCAGAGTATGGCTGTCTGGTTGGAAGAAACACACTGACAAAGTCAAGAGGTGGAGGAGGATGGGCTGTGTTTAGGCAATGGTAAGAAACCCTGTGAATTCAGAGTCCTCACTCCTGTGCTGCTCACATGGCTCTCCTGGGGCAGCAACTGTGCTCAGCTGGACTTTCTCAGGGCAGCCTTTTCCCCAAGACTTCTCTTAGACCTTTCCTCCAGATCCATTCTGCGAGGTGCCTGTCAAACTTATGCATTAAATTTAGCCATGTTATTCATAGAAACCACAAAGCAAGGCAGCAGACAGGAGAGGTACATATAACAAAGAGTCAAGTAGAAAGTCGTCATTGAAAAGTGTGGTTATTGAAATAAAAATGAAAAATACTTCAGTAGGGTCAAGTAATAGATCAAATGCAGACCAGGAAAAAATTCAATTAGAAATCCCCATCATCTAACTTGCTCTCTCTTGGTTTTGGGAACTCAAGTTCTGTGTAGGGGTTTGCATAGCAGGCACGTGGTATAAAGGTGGAATTCTGACGAGAGTCCACATCCTATCCTCTGTCCACTACCCCACACTGCCAAGGCCCTCATTTCACTCCATAGTGGTGGGTTTCCCCAAATTGATTCCTGGAGTGATCTAGAAAGCATTGCCAGCGTTGGTACTTATAAATTTAGCTATGGTCATACTCTGGCCATTCAGAGGAGAGATAACATGAAAGATATTTTCTTCTAAACATCTCACAATCTGTATCCCCAACCTTACTACCTTAAAATTTATCTTTAGAGTTTATTTCAAACTTCCCTAGCGGTCCAGTGATTAAGGCTCTGCACGTCCAATGCATGGGCATGGGTTCAGTCCCTGGTCTGGGAACTAAGATCCCACAGGACCTAAGATCTCACACAGCATGGCCAAGAAATTAAAATAAATAAATAAATTGTTTAAAAGAAATAAAGTTTAGTTCAGTGAACAAAGTGGATCATGAATGGCTTTCCAACATACATTTTGTGATATTTCCATTTGATTTGCATAAACATTGAACTTTGTCACTTGATCAACATGCCTTGATTTTCCTTTTCCAATATAAGCGTGCCCTGGCTTCTGAAAGTTGGAGCTCCCATTTCTAAATTAAGTGAGACAGAGTTATAGAGATAGCTAGTTGTTTTTTGTGGTCCCAGAGCCTCAGCCCCCTTCTAGGCCATGTTGCTGTGTGTCTGGGGATTGGTGGAACAGACCACCAAGACACCATCTGCTGGAGGGGTGGGGCACCTTCTGGGGCAGCACCCACTTCCTTGGATAGAGTCAGGGCCAACAGGCCTGCCTGATACAGAGGCCTCCTCCACAGTCAAAGCAAACAACACAACAGTGTCGCTCAGATTTGTCTCCTGGCCTGGCACTGCTTTGAACTCATTATCTGAATTCTATTATGAGAAAGAATTGAAGAGGGTTGTCCCCAGGGGACCTCAGGAAAGTTCCAGCATTTATGCTTTGTTGCCTGTTGACAGCCTATAACGCAGAACAGCAAAGAGACCTTCTCCCACAGACTGTACAGAACTCAGTATGGCCCCGGATGCTCCAGGGCCTCTGCTGGGGCGGGAGAAGCCAGGGTCCAGCAGCAGGATTGGTGCCCAGGACAAGGCCAGTGGAGCCTGGGGCAGGCAGAGTCCAGGGGCAGGCAGTGTGCCCTGCAGAAGACAGCGGTGCTCTCAAAGTCCCCATGGCATTTGATTGTTGTTAGAAAATAATGTCCACTCATTGTAAATAGCTATCATACAATGTATCTCTAGTGATAAGCATTTAACCGAAAGAAATTTGGAAGCGTTGTGTTTAAGAAGGAATAGTAAATGATTACCCAGGGAAGTTTAAACCAAGGGATACCAGATTATGGAGGGAGAGGGGATGGCAGCATTATCTCTTTGTGAAAACTCCAAAACTAACAGTTCAAGGTTGATTTACTTTCTGATGTAATAGAAGTCAAATTCCGTTTGTTATTCCGGTGTCCTTTGTCCATGAGCTTAAAGATAAGTCCATGGAAAAGTATTGACCAGAAAGCCTGAGGCGGGGGTGAGAGGACCTTTAGTGGAATGGATGGGGGTAAGGTTTACGCCCTAGTTTCCATCAGCACTGCCTTGCCTTTGATGTGAATGATTGATGTTTCATCCAGTCTAACATGAAACGTTACAGGGGTGCCACTTTATGATATGTCAGCTGCTCTCCCTCCAACCCCAGCTAGGTTACCCTGAGCCCCACTGCTGAATAGGAATCTAACCCCCAGTGCCTACAGGCTTCAGTTCCACCTCTGCTCTGCCACTCTGATGATGTTACAAACACGCTGAGGCCGATTTTCCTACCAAGGTCAGGAGAACAGCCATGACCCTTAGAGAGGAGATCACTGAACAAGCCTGCCTCCCCACTCACGCTGGCCGGCTCCCCCATGCATAAGCTGGCCTTTGGGCATTGTTGGTTCCCCAGGGTCTCCAAAGTTCTTGTACATTGAGGCTGCTTGATAAATGTGTAATGAATCAACAGAGTATATTGTTTTCTTCTTGTTTCCCTTTGAAAAAGTCTGCAATTGTTTCTAATTGTTTTTTATACCAAATTAAGCCTGCAAGGAGCTTCCCAGGTGGTGCCAGTGATAAAGAACTCACCTGTCAATGCAGGAGACATAAGAGATGTGGGTTCCATCCCTGGGTGGGGAAGATCCCCTGGAGGAGGGCATGGCAACCCACTCCAGTATTCTTGCTGGGATAATCCCATGGACAGAGGACCCTGGCAGGCTATGGTGCGCAGGGTCGCTAAGAGTCGGACACAACTGAAGCGGCTTAGCACACACACAGGCAAGCCTAAAAAGTCTTCCCCAGTCAAGTTCTCTCTTCTTCCTTAGCATAACTCTGCCCACTCCCTCTCTGCCCCACAGACACTAGACTTGTCCCTGGCTGAAGGGAGGGCATGGAGCCCCTTGCATGAGTCATAGGGAGAGGGGGTGGCATTCATGGCCAATCAGTAGGAGGAGTTAAAATGACTCTAGAACAAACTGGAAGCCTGGCAACAGTCAAAGTTTCCATGTGAGTGTATGTGCTCAGATGCTCAGTCATGTCTGACTCTTTGCGACCCCATAGACTGTAGCCTGCCAGGCTCCTCTCTCCATGGGATTCTCTAGGCAAGAATACCAGAGTGGTTGCCATTTACTTCACAGAGTTTCCATACCTGACTCCTTAGTCAGTAGGATGTATATTATATCAGCCTATCCCCACCATAGTCAAAGCTATGGTTTTATGGAAGTCACGTATGGAAGTGAGAGTTGGACCATAGAGAAAGCTGAGCATCGAAAAATCGATGCTTTTGAACTGTGGTGCAGAAGAAGACTCTTGAGAGTCCCTTGGACAGTATGGAGATCAAACCTGTCAATCCTAAAGGAAATCAACCCTGAATATTCACTGGAAGGACTAATGCTGAAACTGAAGCTCCAATACTTGGGCCACCTGATGCAAAGAACTGACTTACTGGAAAAGACTCTGATTCTGGGAAAGATAGAAGACAGGAGGAGAAGGGGCAATGGAGGATAAGATGGTTGGATGGCATCACCAACTCAATGGATATGAGTTTGAGCAGACTCCAGGAGATAGTGAAAGATAGGGAAGCCTGGCATGCTGCAGTCCATGGGGTCACAAAGAGTTGGACTGGACTGAGGGACCAAACAACAACCCCCTCCATGGTGGACAGCAACCTCTCATGGAAGTAAACCGTCTCAAAAATGTTTCTTGTGGGCCTGGGCTTTCCCTCTGGAGGGGTTCTTCAATCTGTGCCTGCAGGCTCAGGCTGTAACAGGGACTCTGAGGTCAGCCAGCTGGCCATTGCCTACTGTCTGTAGTCAGGGTAGGCTGGAATTCTGAAATGGAATAATACAGTTGTTCACAGAAACTAATGTGTTTTATTAATATTATATAAAATGAAAACCCTTAATATGGGCTTTAAGAAAATGCTTGGCACAAAACAAATAATCACACGACAAAAAAAATAAAGAGACAACAAACAAAAAGTGAGATAATTTTGCCAACGTATCACAAAGAGTCGGACACGACTGAGCAACTGAACTGAACTGAACTGATAGTCAGAAAAATAATTTTAAAGATATTTTTAGGTAATTTAAGCCCAGAACCACATAAGTAGCTTGTACTCTTAGGAAGTATGAGTGAATAAAGTCAATCATTAAAATAAATAGAAATGTGTGAAAGACAATCAAGTTTACATCTTAACCATGTTGTCAGTACATGTAACAGTTTCTATAGCTGTAATATAAAGGATAAGGTGCATGTATAAAGAAAATCACTGCCTTTCTGTTCCCCTTCATAAATGTCCAAAGTGGCATGCAGTTTTCAATGCATGCCAATCCATGAGCCAGTCCAGAAAGGACTCACCAGGGTCTGACCTGTCACTGCACACAATCACCCATCAACAGTCATGTCTTGGCCCTGCTCTTCTAGGTTTCCATGCACATTTCTCACAGAAATGAGAAATATTCCTCCTTCTGGAATATTCTCAGGACTCAGCCTGGCTCTGCCCATCCAGTCCCTTCAGCCATCGCTCTTGCCCATAGCAATTATGAACAATACGCATCTTCCATGCAAGCTGCCCCTTCAATGCTGGACTGTACAGTGATCAGTCGTCCTGGCTTGACGAAGGGGTCCATGGGGTCGCAAAAAGTTGACCATGACTGAGGGACTGAACAACAAACCGCTCCAGAGTGGACAGCACCTTCTCATGGAAATACAGAAACCATCTCAAGAATGTTTCTTATGGGCCTGGGCTTTCCCTCTGGAGGCTTTTTGCAATCTGTGCCTGCAGGCTCAGGCATACAACCCATGGACCCCAAGTTTCACTCTGGAATTTGAAACTCCTAATTCTAAAACCGGAAACTAACAAAGATGATTTGGTCATCCCAGCGCTCGTACAGGTCACACCAAGTACCGTGAGTCTTGACTTTCAGAATTCCAGCAGCACAGGCCCAAGAAATTTAAGGCTTCCTGCTATAGTAACACCCTGACAGATGGCACACCACAGGTCAATTCTGGAGACACCTGGTTTATTTCTTATAAGACTGTGTGGTTGGTTTGCTTTTCTCTCTTTTAACCTTGAGTACTGTTGACCTGAAACAAATGAACTACCAGATATTTCTCCAGCAAAGATGGATTGCTGGATCAGCAAAGAATTGGAGTTTGGAGCCTGAAACTAAGGTGAGGTACATACAAGTCCCAGCATGGCAAGGGAAGGAGAACACTTATGGTGAGGAAAAGGAATTTGGGAGGGCTGTGGTAAACAAATAGTCCATGACTTTTCACCGGTTGAGTCCTTGCTAGGAAAGAAGAGGAGTCTTTCTTCTTCCAGTTGGTCTGTGCTGTCATCTTAGGGCATGAGAACTTCAAACAGTCTGATTTTAAGATCAGACCAAAGTTCCAAACAGTAACTCACCTAGAGGATAAAGCTTTAACCAGAAAGATGAAAACTTTAAATAGATCCTAAATAAAGGAGAGCTTTAAACACAAGGGAATGTGAGGTCAGATCCAGGAGAAA
Source organism: Madoqua kirkii (assembly GCA_006408675.1). Classification (NCBI taxonomy): domain Eukaryota; kingdom Metazoa; phylum Chordata; class Mammalia; order Artiodactyla; family Bovidae; genus Madoqua; species Madoqua kirkii. The sequence continues at coordinate 24,266 of SJYC01071419.1, forward strand.
AATGTACCTTCCGACTCCAGGTTCATGAGAAAAGCAGTAAGTCACTCTGGGCTCAATTGTGGATACCATACCTATTTGTTTAGCAGTCCTGGAACCACTGAAAGTCTTTCCTAGTCCCTGTTTAGGCCACCAAAATATTGACTGAAACAAATAGACTGCTAGATATTTCTCCAGCAAAGATAGGTTTATTCTGACCAACAGAGAATTACATTTCAGTGTCTGCAACCATGGTGAGCTACAGACTAGTCCCAAACAGCAAGGGAAGGAGAACGCTTTCATAAAGAGTGAAAGGAAGTTGGAAGGGCTGTAGTAAACAAGAAGTCTGTGGTTTCCCACTGACTGAGTCCTTGCCAGGAAAGAGAAGTCCTGCTTACTCTGGGGTTCTGCTGTCCTCCCAGAGCGGGAGAGTGCCCCCTTCTGGTCTCCTAACTCTATTTGCAGTTTCTCTATTAATGTTTTATAGTACACCCCCTCCTAGCAGTTCCTGCCTTTCTGGCCCTGGAGCCCACTGAGAATGTACCATCCCCTCTTTGCAGAAATCCTTCAGCAGGGACATTTCTGGTTTTTGTTTTGTTTTGTTTTGTTTTGTTTTGTTTTGTTTTGTTTTCCAGAGTGGGGAGTACTACAGGGTCAGAAATCCACACATGAGCAGGTCAATGAATGTTTTACACTGGTTGACACTGGGGGAAGATAACCTGTTAAGATTTCAAAAATGTGATGCTTTACCAGAAGTGCAAATTTCTTCAAAAACAGTTTAATTGCATTTATTTCATAATAACTGTCTTCACTCAGGCTGCTATAACAAATTACCATAAATTGGGTGGCTTGGACAGCAGACGTTTATTTCTCACAATTCCCGAGGTTGCAAAGTCCAAGATCAAGGTGTTGGCAGATCCAGTGTCTGGTGAGGGCACACTTCCTGGTTTGCAGATGGCTGTCTTCTTCTTGTATTCTCATGTGGTGGAAAGAAAGATCTTCTCTCACATCTCTATAAGGCACTAATCCCATTTATAAGGGTTCCATCCTCATAACCTTGTTACCTTCTGAAAACTCCTGAATACCATCACTAGGCATTAGGGCTGAAATCTATGAATTTGGTGGTTGGAGGAGAATTAAGGGCCACAAACATCCAGTCCACAGTGATAACTAATATTTAAAGAGTATTTGCTGCATACCAGGTACTTTGCTAAGTACCTTTGAGTGCATCATGTTGTGTATCTTCAGAATATGATGTAGGTGAGGAGACTGAGGCTCAGAGAGGTTCAGATACTTCTCCGAGGTCACATTGTCGATAATGGGAAGATCTGGGCTTTGAATTCAGACAGTCTCACCGCAGAGTCAGCACTTGGATTCAGAACCGCAAACCTGGAACTAAGCATGATCACACTCAAGCAAACTGAGAACATTGCAATTTCATAGACAGTGTTCTGGGCAGTTGTGGAGTGAGCGTTATCAGTCAGGATGCATCTCCTTCCTGAACCTATGTCTTCCTGAACCTACATCTGTATCACTGATGAGGCTCTCAGCTTCTACAGCAAGCATTAAGTAAAAGATAAACATATCTGTACATTGAATAAATCCAAGAATTGCCGAGAGTTAGCCAGTCCGAGATTCTATGGTCATTCTGGAGTTATATGCTGTCACCAAAATTCCAGGGACCACACGCCCATGGCTTACATGTAGCCAAGGATTCGTCTCAGTTCAGCCAGTTTCTCTAGGAAGTGAGTCACGCTGACTAGATATAGGCTTGAAACTTCAAAGAAATGTAAAACAAAGGCCATCAAAAAATGTAAAGACAACTCATAGTGTGGTACTTCCTAACAGTTTGAGTTTGCATCTCCTTTTTGATCAAATTCTTGGCATGCACACACATCTTGGAGTAACTGTGTTTTGAGTTCTTTCCTGGAGTTTTAGGCTCAAATGTGACATTTTGCATGTATTTTCTGTTTTCTGCATTGAATATGAATTATATGGGGTCAGTGTGGGAACCCCCTGCACTA
>SJYC01071420.1:0-17272 GCA_006408675.1 Madoqua kirkii
CACCCTCCCGTGCTGAGAAGCATATTTGAGCACCTTACACACACCTGTCCTCGGCATCTTGTGCAGCACCTGGCAGCTGGTGGGGATGAATTCAGTGATCACCCTATGGCAAGTCCTAAGGGCTACCAGAAGATGCAGTTGACTTTAAGGAGTTTCCTTGTGCTATTTGGTTTAAAACACAGCTGTGCTATGCTTAGTCGCTCAGTTGTGTCCAACTCTCTGTGACCCCATGGACTGTAGCCCTCCAGGCTCCTCTCTGTTCATGGGGATTCTCCAGGCAAGAACGCGGGAGTGGGTTGCCATGCCCTCCTCCAAAAAACACAACTAGTAGTCCTCTTTTCCCAGAACCAGGTTCTGAGAGGTTTCAGCTATGGTAATGAAAGGAACCAGACCTGTCCTCTTGACAATGGTCTCAGGTTTGAGTGTCCACGGCTCTCATCAGCATCCTTCATGTTCTCATGGAAGGTCACTGATGTGTAACCCACATTTTTCAGGCCCCCCTCAGCAGAGATGGGGATAACCCCATGGACTAGAATGGTGCCAGCTTTGGCTCAGGTCCCATTTCCAAGACTCCTGCTCCCAGAATCCTTCCCTTCCTGGGTGGCAGGGACAGGATGTGCAGATCGCGTCCCTCCATCCTTACTGTGCTATGCTTAGTCGCTCAGTTGTGTCCAACTCTCTGTGACCCCATGGACTGTAGCCCTCCAGGCTCCTCTCTGTTCATGGGGATTCTCCAGGCAAGAACGCGGGAGTGGGTTGCCATGCCCTCCTCCAAAAAACACAACTAGTAGTCCTCTTTTCCCAGAACCAGGTTCTGAGAGGTTTCAGCTATGGTAATGAAAGGAACCAGACCTGTCCTCTTGACAATGGTCTCAGGTTTGAGTGTCCACGGCTCTCATCAGCATCCTTCATGTTCTCATGGAAGGTCACTGATGTGTAACCCACATTTTTCAGGCCCCCCTCAGCAGAGATGGGGATAACCCCATGGACTAGAATGGTGCCAGCTTTGGCTCAGGTCCCATTTCCAAGACTCCTGCTCCCAGAATCCTTCCCTTCCTGGGTGGCAGGGACAGGATGTGCAGATCGCGTCCCTCCATCCTTGAGTTTTGCTGCCCTCTTTCATGCTGCAAGAGCACCATGAGGCTTCTCCATTGCTGCTCTAACATCCCTGGCTCATGGTTCCTGCTCTTATGTTTATCTCATGTGATCTCCCGGGGCAAATTGTATTTTCTGAAAAAAAAAAAAAAAAAAAGGAGGAGGCACAGCAATATATACAGATCTATGTACTCTTTCAGAACCTGAAGAGTCTTTCATCAAAAGGTTGAGCCTAATTTCTCTCTCCTGGAATACAGGTGAGCCTTTGTGGATGCCATGAATAGAAAGAATATGGAGAAAAGATGCTGCGTGACTTAGGAGGCTAGGTCCTACAAAGAAATAAAGCTTTTCCTTTCTTCTGTCTTTTGAAACATGTGCTTTGGAAGCCCTGAACTAACATAGAGAAAGGTCAGCTATGCTAAAGCTGCCACGCAGATGAGGTTACATGGGGATAAAAATTCCCAAGAAGCCTCAATATTCCAGCCAATAGCTGCTTGAATCCTCCGAGGGTCAACTATTAGAAATGTGAATAGAGCTTTCAGAAAACTCCAGTCCCCAGGTTTCTTAGCTGTCCCTGTAGATACCACATGCACAAAGGAGCTGCCTTCAAGTCCATCCCATACTGCAGGCTTGCAATAAAAATGAATGTTGCTGTTTTAAGCCGCTCAGTTTGGAGTAATTTGATACCCGGCAATAGTAACTGGGGTATCACTATTAACAGCATCATCAGGCTGCTCACCTGGCTTCCTTCTTGTTGTGAGCACAAGCAGGGGAAGTTTCTTGCTCCCGCCAGTGTCAAAATTCCTTTATCAAACCTCAAAACATGGAGACATGTAACTCATACCATTTGGAGACTTACAGCTTCATATAGTGGTCCTGATGGTATAAAACTTCAAATCAACTGATTCTTTAGTTGGTTACAGTTTTGCATGCTCAGTAGTTTCAGTTGTGTTGACTCTTTGCAACCCCACGGACTGTAGCCCACCAGGATCCTCTGTCCATGGGATTCTCCAGGCAAGAATACTGGAGTGGGTTGCCATGCCCTCCTCCAGGGGATCTTCCCGACAGGTATCAAACCCACATCTCTGGCATTGCACATGGGTTCTTTATCACTGAGCCACCAGGGAAGCTGTTGTTACAGCTACTTGCCCTCAAAATTTAGTGCAAGTCCCCTTGTAATTGTGTTGTGCCGTGCTTCCCCCATCCAGAGCATCGTGCAGGAGTCAAAGCTTTTCTGGTCAGCTTTAACGTGTCCTGCTTCTCTCCTGGGACTTTTGGACCTACAAGCACATAAGGGCTATGAAACTGTTACATACACATACTAGGCACTTGGCATTTTAAACTCTTCCTGAATGCTCACCACTAATAAAAGTACTGAAAAGATCAAGACTGAGAGGACATAGCTCTGTTTTGTGCCAGCAGAGACCAGCTCCCTTCCAGGCTGACACTGATTCCTTAATCAACAGCATGTTCAGCCATAGTTAGTGAGTTATGAATCCAACTATATGTCTCTAATTCTACCCCCAAAGATATAAAGATGTGGATCATAAAATGCCTTGCTGAAAACCTCGTCTATCAACTTTCTGTTGTCCTAGGTTAGTGACCCTACTCCAGCGCTCTTGCCTGGAAAATCCCATGGACGGAGGAGCCTGGTGGGCTGCTGTCTGTGGGGTCGCACAGAGTCAGACACATCTGAAGCAACTTAGCAGCAGCAGCAGCAGCACAAGAGACAGAGGCTTTAATTACCTGACTTATTTTTAATCATCTAGTCTGGCTCCTCACAATGTTTTCCACAACTGTTTTCTCAGGATCCATCTTTTATTTATTTTTGTTTTTTGGCAGAATTGATCTCTAAATCAAAATCCAGCCCCTGTGGAATCTACATTAGGATTAAGTGAGGCTAAGAGAGGAGGGCAGAGACAGTCAAGGTGCATTATTTATTTGAATTTGCATTGGAAGTTATCATTCTTGTCATTTTAACGAATAACTCTCTTTTTTTAAAGTGATAATAGCCAGAAAATGGCTTTTTAAAAGTCTGGAGTTTCAGAACTGAATTTTAACACTAGTATAGCACTATTTTAGTGCCACCTTGAGGCAAACCTCATGCATTGCAGAGGGGAGGAAATTTTAAAAAAAAAATCATAACCTTAACAAACCTTACTTCAGCAACATAGAAATACTAACTTGCTCCTCTTTGCCTATCTGCCCCAAGCCAGGGATTCCAGTTGGAATTGTCCAATGACCCTGTGAAATAGGTGTTATTATTATTACCATTTTGCAGATGGAAAAACTGAGGCATAGCTTATAAGTGGTGGCACTGGAGTTTGATTCTAGATCATATACATTTTAATCACTATGGTATATAAAACCTCCATTTTGCATCTACTCTGTCAGGAAGAACGTTTGAAATGTAAAGGGCAGATTGAACATCAGTAGGAGGAAATGGAAGCCCAAGAGGGAAGAGCTGATGACAAGAAACACTTCTACCACTTGAAAGGAAATCATGTCTTCTGGACTAGACAAAATCTAAGTGCTTAAAGGAATATAGAGGAGATTGTTAATCATGGCTGTGATATTGAGGGACTGTGGAGGAGTGAGAGGCTGAAAGACTGAAGATGCGCGGTTTTTTCCAAAAGTTAAGAACATGATAGTCAACTTAGGCATCATTTGTAAGCATGTAAATTAGATCCGTAGGGCGCAAATATGGGCTTGACTCAAATATGAGTCAAGTCAGACCCACCTCATTTCCTAATAAGCCATTGTATAAATGGATTTCAACAAGGCCTCTCAGCATATCCTTGTGGACATGATAAGAAATATGGCTACATGCAAAACAGCTATTTTCATGAGGCTGATATGACTATATGCTGATGTTTTGATGACAACCTGGAGCAAGGCTTTCAATGGCAAAATTCAAGAGCTGGCCTTCAATTCTTTTCTTCACTATTTGGGTAAAAAATCTTGATGTCTCAGCCAATACAGAGGACAGATAATATCAAGTGGAGAAGCACAGAATATTGGATGACTGAGTTGGAATCCCAAAACATCTTAACCATCTGGACCACTGAACAGTGAACATGAGGCCCTTCATCCCAAAATGTTAAGTCAATTTGCCCCATATTGAGAAGTAACCTGGCAGCCTCGCTATCAGTAAAGTGAGCTACACACGTAATTTAAAATTTTCTAGAATCCACATTTTGAAAAGTAAAAAAACAAAACTAAGGTAAGGTGAATTTTATAATGTATTTTATTTATCATTTTAATATATTTTACCAAATATACCAGAATACTATCATTTCAACATGTAACCAATATATAAAATTATTGCATTACTTTACATTCTTTTTTTGTACCAAGTCTTCAAAATCTACTGTGTACTTTACATGTATAGCATCTCTCAGTTTGCACCAGCCACATTTCAGGTGCTCAGAAGTGGACATACAGGACACATATCCCATATTGGACCGAGCGGCTCTGGAGCGTTCTCATTGACACTTAGCTCTGTGACGGCACTGCACTCTGATCATGGCGTTCTCAGGCTGGCTGCATCAGCAGAGATACCATGCTTACAGTTGTTCCACTCATAAGTATTGATTTCATTTAGCGGAAAGAGACAGGGTCTGGGCTCTTGACATAAATCATGGTGGGAGCTGCACCAGCGCCCACTATCTGTGACCTCTAGTCAACCCTTCTTCATGAGTTCTGGTACCATGCCAGTGACTGAGAGTCTAGAATTTAAAAAAAATAAACACTCCTCAAAACTTTTCCCCTCTCTGCTTATCTCCTGGAGTCTTTGTTCAGCATAGATGTTTTTACTGGAGCTAATTGCAGCTTAACTTTTTTCAAAGACTAGAGTAAAATCTTCCATTTTTAAGACCAACCAATGCAACTTTTACAGTTGGTTTTAAGTTTCCATATCCTGTTCCCTTTTCCAACAACAGTGATTTCTGAGCACTAACACCCATTCAGGGAATCTGGCAATGTAACCAATAGTGAATGTAGCTGAAGAGCAGAAACTAAACTTACATAAATGTATAGCCAAAATATGTTAGAAATGTGCAAAAACTCACCTTAAAATATATCACCCATCATCATTTCCAACTGGCTTGCCCAGTGTCACAGAACTGAGTCTGATCCCAGGCCAATCACCCTTTCTGCTTCATTACATATCTCACTTCAGGGACATTTTTCCCTGCAGGGCTGAAGACATTATTATTTATCCTCCCACCATCACTACCTAGAATATTCCTCCACACCACCTGTTTTGAGTAGAAATAATGAGTTCATGGTAGTTGAAGATACATTCTCTGGAGCAGACTGCTTGGCTTCAAATGTTGGAGCCACTGCTTGTAAGCTGTGAGATATAATTCAATTTTCTCATCTGTAGATTGAGAATAACAGTCTCTCTTCCATATAAACAACCTCATCCATATAAAACACTTGAACAGAAACTAGCCCATAGTAAGGACTCAATAAATATTTTCTACTCAGTGAGTAACAGGACAAGTTTTCAGTTCTTCGCATGAAAACTTTGTAACTCATAGAAACTTTTTTTTTGGTACACAGAAACTTTTGGCTTGAAGGGAGCTTACATACTGACCACTATGACCTCCCAAGCCCATTCTGTAGGAAGCTTGCTGCCTTGGGGATTTCTGCCCCACTTCAGGGCAGCATTAACTTCTGGGAAGGCAGCTGTACCCTAGTGCAAAAAGCCTGGACTTTAAAGCCGGTTTTACAATCTTCCTGTCATCTCCACCACATCATCCTATTACTATGCTTTATTACAAGAAAACCTATGGAGCTCTGATACAAGTCTTTCCACATTACAATGTTTCAGAGAAAGCACTTAAATAGTGACAAAGCCCCCATGAACATTCTTTTTTGCAGCAAAAGAATTATATCTGGGGTCTTCCTAGCTAAGAACAGTTCTAGCTTAGTATGTGACTGATTCTTGCAAAAATCTTGGAAAAAATCAATAGGTGCAAATCATGATCGAGAGCTCTCCTGGGCTAAGGTATAGAAGATAAATATTGATAATTATTCCTCCGAAATTAACTACAGAATCTTAGTACATATGAATAGTAAATGTACAAAAAGTCCATGAAACATATATATGTATCTATGTGGTACGTTTACTTTCTAAGATTTTTAGCATTTTAAATATTCCTCAGTTTTCTTTCTCTTTACAAGTAAGTGCACAGTTGGATCACTCAAATCCAAATAGTGTGATCAAAGTTAAATGATGTGCTTGTTTGGTAACTGTTCTAAATGGTTGAAATCTTTCCCACTTCCCTTAATTTTTATAAAACAGAGCAAAATAAGTGAAAAGGCAACAGCTTTGGCTGTTATATAGACATAGACGGGAATGTTGCTGGAACCATACTGATGGCTAGACGGCTGCTCCATAAACCCTCTCCAACAGTTGTTCAACAACATTGAAACATTCATTAGCTAAAGTAAAGAAGAGTAGAGTGTGATCTGATCATGTAATGAAGAAAAAGGAAGAGGATCCAACTTCACATATATTGAAGTCACATACCACCTGAATTAGGTGCCACTGACAGAAGAAAATGTAAATTTGTTACTCTAGTGCTTTAAATTTCATTTTCTAGGGGCAACAACAATCCTAGTTCCCAACACAAGCCAAAGACTTGTTATACATGTCAACTGAGATCGGACACATGAAAAGTGCTTTCTAAACAGTAAAGTTCCCATGTCAGATTTTACTATCCCCTAATTAAAATGAGAAGGAATATACTTTCTCAAGGATAATTAGGTCCTTGTTTCATCCGCTCCCATGTCTAGTTTATTCAGGCTCCTCTCTAGAAAGTGCCATGGGTGTTTAACTGGGTATGGGGACTTGATCTTCACCAATCTCTCACAGGTTTGTGCGTTCATCTTGCTACATGGGAGGAAAATCCACTAGCACACAGGTCCCAGGGAGGGAAATGAGGCTGATTAAGGAAAAATGACAAGGAAAAAAGATGGAGATGGGAGAGACAACAGGGGAGCTAAACCAACAAGAAACAGGAGTCAAGAAAAAAAATTAACAAAAGAATGTATTTAAAAACAGACTTCTCCAGTTGGCATTTCAAATGAAACAGCTAACAATTAACTCCAACCCTTTGTATAGTGTCTTTTTGCTTCTGGAGTCCTCTTGCAGCTTTTATTCTTGAAACTCAGGCGGCAGCACCAGACATAAATCCCAAAGGGAGAGGTATTGTTAAACCTTTTGCTGGTCATTCTTTTCTCAACACAAATGGACAAATTCTTAAGCCCGCTTACTCATTTCATGACGATCATTAGAAGAAAAAAAATTAAATCAAACTTGCATATTGAAAATGAAAACAAAAATACACACACACAAAAAAAACCCTGCAGATAATAAATATCGCTGATTCACTTATTTTAAAACAAAGTCCAATTTTATTCATTCTTAATATCCTTGCAGTCCATTGTAAACCTTCTGCACTGATCCTTGTTTCAGTAGCTGTTTGATACCTGGAGAAAGAATGAACAAATGACTCCATTAACAAAAATGGAGCTTAAAGAGCATGTTTCGCAGGAAGGCTCCACAAAAGGCCCTAGGCAAGCATGGGTCTGAATTAAACAAGTAACCACCCATGTCCACCTTCATCACGTGTGGATACCCATACACGCATGTCCAAGGTGACCCCTTGTCTTTGCGTCTCAGGCAGACATACAACACACACATCCCACAAAATTCCACGAGAAGAGGCAATTGGAATGGACAGAAAGCTCTTCGGCTGTCTTCCATCCCTTCTTCTCTGTCCTCTTTCCACTTTTGACCTCTTTCCTTTCTCCTTTACCTTTTCCTTTTTTACTTACGACCCACTACCTGGGCCCTCTTATCAAGCAACCATTGCAGCCTTCACCCTCCAAGCCTCTGATCCTTCTAAAGCAGAACTCATCTTTTCCTGAACATAAACACTACATCCTCACCTTCTCTTGCTTCCTCTGACAACTGTTCTTTTGGAAAATCCACATCGAAAGTGATTATCAAAGAGCCCTTGATGTTGTTGTTGTCAAAGTTGGGGAGCCCTTCCCCTTTCTTCCATAGCTTGGCTCCGGGTCTGGTGATCTTATCCCGGGAAATATGTACCTGGAAAGCAAAAGGGGATGCTAAAGAGGGACTATACTCTCGGAGCACAATACAGCTTCCAGTGAGCACTGGTACCCAGAGCTCATGTCACAGCTCAGCAGAGCACCAGGATGAAGGGGCAAGCAAAACATGTCTCCGTGGCTCCAAAGGACTGAAGTAACCTCAGCATCAGCAAGAGGAAGGCTTTAAAAGGACAGGACTTTTAAAAGAACTAGTTTGCTTACCTTGTGACCATCCAAGTGAGTAATGTCCATATCAAAGCCCACCAGGGACTCTACGAGGGAGATTGTCACATTTGTGTATAAGTCATCTCCTCGCCTTTCAAATATCGAGTGCCTGGAAGAGAACAAGGTAAAGGTCAGTAACTTCCAAAGTCTTTTTTTGGAAGAGTTCAAAAAGTTTTTAGAAAAGTCATGGAAAACGATGGATGCCACTCTTTCAAACAATAAGCATCTCTTAAGACACTCCTTTGTATATAGTATTAATAGAGACTGTAAAGTTAGTAGGATTTATTAAACCCTCATCTTCAGGAGCTTATGAACAGCAAAAGCATATGATTAAAATACAAGTAATCAGATTATGGAAAAAAGAGAAGGACAACTTCTGGCCATGGAACTGGGGGAGAAGGGCGTGAGAGATAGCTGGCTTTATAAGGCCCAGTCAGCTCTGAAGCTGTAGATAAGGAGGGTACATGGGAGGCTGGGGACAGGATAAGAGGGAATTCTGGCAAAGATATGGACTTGAGAAGGGACTAGGTTCATTCAGGGAACAGAACATATCCCAGTTTCCCGGGAAGTGATCAGAAAGACAAGGCAGATGAAGAACACTGGGGAAAGTTCACTGAATTAACGAGTGCTATGAGAGAGAAAAGTCTTTGGCACTGGGGGCCCATTTCTCCATATTTGGGTGGGAATCCGGTTTCAGTGAATCCTTAAACAGAGGCATCACTGGTCTCCAAAGTGGTAAACAAGAAAGCCTGAGTTCCAGGCAAAATTCTTATGTAAGGGGCACTGCATGTTGAAGAGAGGCAACCAGGGAAGCTGCCCAGCAGCTGCAGATGATGTCACAGCAGGCCCTGTCTATGGAAAAGTCTCCTATTATTGCATGGGGTGCATTTCCTCAGTTAATATCTCTGACCTCCTTGTCTGCTTCTCTTTCACAGCTCCTTGTCTTATCAATGCTCTCCACCCAACATCATTTAGAATCTTAAGTCCTGAGTAAATAAATATTTAGGCTCAATAAGAGGCTCCAACCCAAAGAAGGCTTCCCAACTGAGATGACTTACTTGACAACTTTGATTCGGAACCGCAGGTCTCCTGGCTCTCCATCCACGTGAGGCTCACCTACTCAGAAGAGATTACCACACACTGTAAGCAGAACACTGCAAATCTGTTTGGTAGCTGAGAGAAGTTTTTAAAGCCACTGACTTGGGCTTTAACTGTTAAGCCTACCTGTGAGCACAGTCTCTCTACCTGGTTATATCAAATTTCAGATTATTAGTGAGGCTCACCTGTGCCTCAGGCACAGCAGTAAATAAGTTGACCTATTTCCTAAACAAAGAATGATTCACTCATTTCTGAACCTTATATTTTAAAGCTATTTTTTCTTCTAGAGTTTTAAATTTAACCCCAAAATGAGGTCTGAGAGCATCTTAGTAATGCCAATTAGAGTTCCGTCTCTTCTTTTATTGGGGAGTTCAAATTAATCCATTAAGTTCTGAACATCTTAAACTTTGATAAAATTTAGGCTGTGTGTGCATGCTAAGTTGCCCAGTCGTATCTGATTCTTTGTGACCCCATGGACCACAGCCCTCCAGGCTCCTCTGTCCATGGGATTCTCCAGGCAAGAATACTGAAGTGGGTTGCTAAGCCTTCCTCCAGAGGATCTTCCTGATCTAGGGATCAAATCCACGTCTCTTATGCCTCCTGCATTGGCAAGCAGGTAATTTATCACTAGCACCACCTGGGAAGCCCAGCTTAGGCTACTGGACAGTAACTTTTGGCCATCGTATTCAAAGGATAAATAATAATGCTAGAGCTTAAAGATGGTCACAAAAAACAATGGAAGTGTGTTGGAAATGATGCATGCATTTACTATGTGGCCATGAAGTATGGGGTGAGGTGGGAGGTATTCATAAGCAATCAGAGAGCAGAAAGTTATGATAATAAAACATCAATGTCAATATTTCACCTTCTCCAATAAAGGGGTACTCCATGCCGTCTCTCACCCCAGGTTCAATTTCTACTTCCAGTGTTCGTTCTTCATTCACTAGTCTGAGACAAAGAGAATTTAAAAGGAAAAACAAATGAAAATATAAACCAAATTCCAGACACAGATAATTCAAGTTTTATCTACTCAATCTACTTTTTCTTGGAAGACTAGGCTATATCTCTAGATGACAAAGCCACTTGATATCCATTTACACCTTCCACCTGCCAAATGCCAAATGCCAGGGCAAAGCTTCTATATATCACGTAATCACACAACCACTGATTCCAAAAGGGCCTACAGTTGGCTGGCTGCTTTAACATGAGGATCAATAACAGAGAAAACCACTTACACTTACATAAGTGTCCACCTGAAAGGACAGTGTCATGTTCATCAGAAAATCTAACAGGTGAGTTTATCCTATTTGATTGTTTCCCCTGATCCCACAAATAAATGAGCTAGATTTAATATATACAATTGAAGGTTCAATAAATAGTTGTGTTCATAATATAATCATCAAACAGTATGTCTCTAATCTGAAATCTAGCTGGACATATAAGATTGCTCTAAATATTCCAAGTAGAAAAAAATGGAATATCAACAGCTTTGAGAATATTCAAAATAAAGCTGATTCGTTTATAGACATAAAAGAAGATATTCAGAAGAGATACTTTAAGAAGAAACAAAAATGTAAATTTCTTTGCTCTGTCCTCTGGCAGGACATGAGGAAGAGAGGGAAGGAAAAAAAAAATCTCGGTATGGACCACTGGCATTTTATTAGACCAATGAGATGATGAAAGTGTCCCCTGGCAGAGCGAACAAGGTGCCTGTACTCACTTGACGTTCGGGCACTCGTCACAGACCACCTCCTGGGTCATCTGGAAGCGCCCGGGGCCCAGCTGGGTGGTCCGCATCTCCTGCCTGCAGTTGCACTTCCGTTTGCCAGGGGCCTGCCTCGCCACGGGCTTGTTTCTAACCACCTAGGAAGTGCACACACAGCATAAGCTTCTCTTTTGCATCCCCCAGATTTCAGTTTCCTCACCGGACCTGGGCTGAAACCTTCCCTTCTCTCCCAAGCCATCCTTCAGGGAGACCCACAGCTGAGAGAAGTCCTGGAGGAGTTACAAGTCAGCCCCCACACAGGCCTGTAGTAAATGGATCTTTAACGGACTCAAATTCTAAAGCTGGAGGAGAAGAGGAGGGTAAGAAAGAAGAGAACTAGAAGATAGTGTGCATAGGATCACTTTTTCTAAGCCACAAAGAAATACTATTGAGTCAACACAGTCCACAGAATTACTATTTCTCAAGAAATTTGAGCTGTGTAAAGCAGGAGCCCTGAAAAACAACCACAGCCTTCAAAAGCTGGCATGTGGCTCCCACTCCAAGATTAGTCATGATTAACCTTATGAAAACACTGCCTTGTTTCAGGCAACTCAATCTGGCAGTGTTTTCCAATGCTGCCTCAATCTAGATACTCAGCCTGTAAGAAGAGACACAATGAGCATCTTCTTGTAGTTGACTGCAATCAAACATTCTGATCCCTCCAAATCAAAGGATATATATATATATATATATATTATATCCTTCATATATAATAAAATATATGAAGAAATGCATGCCTATGCAGCTGAATGAGGCGAATGCTTAGAGAAAAATCCCTCAAAGCCTACTAACGTATGAAGCCCAGTTCAACAGAATAAACAATAAAAGTAATTAGAGCTAACAGTTATGGCACTTACTATGTGCCAAGCAAGGCCCTAATCACATGTATTTACGAACTTTTTATGACACAGATGCTGCTATCATCTCCATTTTACAGAGAATGGAATGAGAGCAGAGAAAGACTCAGTAACATGACCAAGGTCACACAACCAATGTATGGCAGAGCCAGGACTCTAAATCAGGCAAGGCTAGCTCCAAAGTCTGTACTTCTAACCACTATGCTCTTTTAGAGTAATTATTTTTCTTAAAAAGAATCGACCATGGGGGCATTTAAATAGCAAGGTCACATTCATCCATTCTTTACAATAATTAGATTAACAAGGAATTTGTTTAGGAGCATGCTAAGAAAGTGATGTGTATATTATGTATAGCCAATGACTACAGACAACAGGCCTGCAAGGGAACATGGGAAATTAATCTCTGTACCTGAATATAGGTATAAGGCTTCCTAAAAGCACTGAGTGCCGAAGAATTGATGCTTTTGAACTGTGGTGTTGGAGAAGACTCTTGAGAGTCCCTTGGACTGCAAGGAGATCCAACCAGTCCATTCTGAAGGAGACCAGCCCTGGGATTTCTTTGGAAGGAATAATGCTAAAGCTGAAACTCCAGTACTTTGGCCACTTCATGAAAAGAGTTGACTCATTGGAAAAGACTCTGATGCTGGGAGGGATTAGGGGCAGGAGGAGAAGGGGACGACCGAGGATGAGATGGCTGGACGGCATCATGGACTTGATGGACGTGAGTCTGAGTGAACTCGGAGAGATGGTGATGGACAGGGAGGCCTGGCGTGCTGTGATTCATGGGGTTGCAAAGAGTTAGACACAACTGAGCGACTGAACTGAACTGAAAAGCACTGTTTGGAAATGGAAAAAAACTGGAAACAACCTACATGCCTACTGACCCAATGTGGTCACAGTGAAGTTCTATTCAGTAGAATTATAGCTATAAGCAACAACATGGGTGAATCCTGACAATATTAAGAGTAAGTAAAAAGAGGCCAGTCTCAGAAGATAATGTACAGTCTGATGTTGTTTTCAAAAAGTCAGAAACAATGTCAGTGAACGAAATACTATTCAGGTATACATACACATATAATAGAGATGAAACTCAGGATATGACGTAGTCACTTTGGAAGGGAGGTGGGGGGATGGAATAGGGAAGTAGCATGTAGGTAGCTGTAAGTCCTGGTTTATTGTTTTATTAAGTTCTTGGGCTGAGAGATGAGTTCATGAAACAATTATAATGTATCATGAACTAAGGATTATGATTAATTCAATTCTATGCACTGCTCTGCTTCCTAGAAGACAGAGAAGGTACCCAGAAACCTCTTAGTTTTAGTCATAAGAACACATTCTAGAGTTAATATGAATAGTGCATAATTTGGACTTACTTCTACAAAATTTCCTGCATATACTTCTTCCAAAGTGACTTCTAGATCTACAATAATATCACTTCCTCTTGGAATATTTCTGTCTTGCTGACGAGGGGTTCCTCCAAACATGAAACCAAAATCTCCAAAGAAGCTGTTGGTAAGTGTAAAATCATCAGGAAAAGAAATCAGAATTCACCTCTTACAATTTTAGTTTTCTTCACACTGATAAAATATTGTGACCTACCAATGAGCAAAACTGAAAGACATTTTTAATACACTGAAGTAATAACATCATATATAACTTAGATAGTATTTATAGTATAGATATAGAGCACATATATATTGCCCCAACACAAAAAAGTACTTTTTAATATTGTCTAGATATACAATACAGTGTATAAAGTATGCCAATGAATTATTAATCAATGAAAAAATAATCCTTTAATACTGACAAATATCAGAATATAATGGAGATATTGAGAAAGGGTATAGTATATATAAGCCGATGTATTGCTGAAACCAACAGTAATTTTGGACTCTTGTAGTGTTCACCTTTATAGCTTCTTATATACTAACTTTGGTGAAAGAAGCTACTGCTTTGTACAAAAATCTTGGATACATAATTAAACTAAAAAAGTATCAGCCTCAGTAAAACTCTGAATCTGACAGAAAAGGAAGTTCTGGTCTCATATGATCAAAATTAACTTGTTTTAAATAACAGAAGCATCACTTTAAGATTAATATAAACAATGACCTTTAACTCCATAGGAGTTCTAATCATAATCTTAAATTTGGTTAAGAAGTCTCAGATGTTACCATAGTGATGACAACTACATATCCCCTCAACCCCTCCCTCCAGGAAAAAAAAGACAAAAAAATCCCCCAGTCTCAGTGAACAGACTCTCTGAATCTTGAATAAAAGCAGAAGGGGAGGATTTTGGTGCAGGCGGGGCATGGGCAGAGCCTTTTCTCTTTCTGGCATCTCTTGGCAGTACTGCCAAGAGGTTTGAACAGAACACTTCCCTGGTAGGCTAAAGCAGCCAAATCAATCCTGGGGAAGAGCAAGATTTCCTAACCGTATTACTCACACATCTTCACAGGTCCTGAAAATCTACCATCACCCCCAAACACTAAACATAGCAACTGTGATTCTTACTTTTTTTGAGTTCACAAAACTCTTTAAGAATCTGAAGAAAGCATTGCATCCTCCCCCCACAGAAATGCATATTCAAGTATCTTTTTATTTATAATTTGACTCAAAACCCTCAGTCAAGACCACCTATTTATGCATTATCAGAGCACATGAAAATTCAAATGTTCAATAAAGTGGGCCTCAAAGAGTAGGAAGGTAAGATGTTTATCATCCAGTCACTCAGCGTTCTCAGAAAGCTGGGAGCAGCAAGAGACCGAGTCTCTGCCCTGACTCCTTCCACCAATGCTGATGATCACAATCATCCCTTTATGCTGCCAGGATGAAGAGGCAGCTCTGGGTATAGGAGCAGGAATTCCTCTCTCTTACAAGAATCACCTTGCTCAATACGTGGTTTGCAGATCTGAAGACAGCAAGGAGACAAAATGAACTGGTTTCCAACATATAACACCCCCAACAAAATAGGGATTGATTCAACTGATATGGTTGGCTAGGAGGACATCCCTATAAGTACTATCCATCTTTGCTGGAGCTTTCTGAAAATAGAGAGGTATATTCCCATACAAAGGATGATGAATGACCTTCTGGTCAAGGATCAGTTGAGCTGTACTTTTCATCAAAAGATTCTGAGCAAGGAAGCAAGGATAATTCTTTAATAATCACCAAGTGATCCACTCTCAGACACTAATACTTTGCAGATGGATAAACTACTTACTGTGAAAAAATGTCTCCATGGGAGCTCTGATGGCCATCTTTCAAGCCCTCTTCACCATATGTATCATACTGTTTCCGTTTCTCACTATCCGACAGAACCTGGGGGCAAAAGCCAGTGGAGGAAACGATTATGAGAAATGGTTTGGTAAAGTGCATTCACATTTATGTTTTAAAATTTCTAAACTCTGATACTGTGTGTAAAATTTTAGTGGATGGTGATTTTCATTATGTATGGTATTAAGGCATGTTTAAGAGTTAATAAATTCTTTGATCCATGTTCATTTTGTAACTTTTCACAATGCTCAACTCATGTTTTTAATCGAAACTGATCAGAACTCACAAGCTGCATAAACATCATGCAGATTAGCACTAACAAGATTAGTGACATGGCAATGAATGTGAGGGCAGGATGGCAATGAATGTGAGGGCAGGAAAGAGTGAGATGAATTCCTCGGGTTTACTTCCCATGTAGTTTGACTCCCATACTTAGGCTGCTAGCCACTATGCTATATTATCTCTCTAAACTATAAACCCAGGACATGACTGACAAGATTGTCATTAGTCACAGAAGCAGTAAATAAGGATAGCCTTTAACTTTGCTCAGCCTCACATATCTATACATAAGCTCTACCCAATACTACCCCACAGAAATTAAGAGATTGGCAAGTCGAGAGAATCAAATGACAGGTCTCCAGAAAGGTCTACACTGCAATACTTTCACATTCCCCTTTCATTCTTTTGATATATGTAGAAATCCATTTGTGGAAGAGTGCTGTCTGGCACATACAGCTCATAATGTCCTGAGTCTGAATTGCAAAGAGTGAAAAGGGACACTGCTCTACGAAGGATGCTCAAGCTCAGTTTCACAGCTTGAAAAAAGACTTTCTAAAGTTTTAATGGTTTTAGAAAACTAGATGCTCAGTCATAAGTATATGCTTTCTCATTGGGACCATTTCATATCTAGAATAAAGAATGTAAAACAAAATAAGCTTCAGTGTTATTTAAAATTTACCTTTCAAAAAAAGCTTCCCATTTACTGACAGCATTCTGAAATATATGCACTTTGAAGGGGCTTCCCAGGTGGCTCAGTGGTAAAGAATCCACCTGCTAAGCAGGAGATGCAGGTTTGATCCCTGCGTTGGGAAGACTCCCTGGAGAAGGAAATGGCAACCCTCTCCAGAATTCCTGTCTGGAGAATTCTATGGACAGAGGAGCCTGGCGGGCTACAGTCTCATGGGATCACAAAGAGACTGACAGAATTTAGCAACTAAACAACAACACACCTTTGAAAATTAAACAACTTTATGCTCTTTGAAATTCTTACATTTCTATTTAGACAGCAAACTGATGAAAAAGGTTATTCTAAACTTATACTTGTGTTGGCTCAGGAAAAAAAAAATGTTGGAAGTATATGGGGCTTGTTGACTCAGCAAAAGAAAGGGAAGATCTGATTGGCATATGTAAATAGGACACATTTTTGGCTCAGGGCCTGAATGATGTGTAAGAAGCCACAGTAAAAAAATCTATTAACATTTAAGATACATTCAGAAGGATAATTAAGAAAGTCAGTGTATAAGAAAGTGAGCATTCTTAAAATCAAAGAGAAATGAGTTAGACTAGAAGTGACTAGAGTACTCAACTAAAGCCACTATGATAGAGCAGGTGAAAAATAAAGGGTTTGATAAATATCCTTAAAAAAAAAAAGCTACTTTGGGGAAATAGAAATGGGCAGAGTTAACTTAAAAAACAAACACACAAAGAAAACCCTCATTATTATGTGATAGGGATTTTCAATATTTTCACTTTCAAGTCCACTTCTCAGTTCTTGTCTTGGCAAAGAAATGAATTCCACATTGGATCCATCAGAAATTCCATTTCAATGCCCCCC
>SJYC01071421.1:0-31587 GCA_006408675.1 Madoqua kirkii
GAGGCTTCTGTAATAACTCATCCAAAACTACCCTTGAAGTTATCTATTATCATTCATTTACTCCTCACTTCTCTTCTATCTAAAGAATGCAGTTTTATTCCAGTCTTGGAAACTTTTATTTTTAAGAGAAAGAAAGGAATTTCTTAGTTGACTGGCCAATCAACCAGTCTCAACTAATTAAAATGCCTGCAGTAATCTCAGCTCAGTAGAGAAGACAGATGTATTCACAATAGACCCTTCAACTTTAGTGAGATTTTGATTTGTAGACACTGATTTATCCAAGGACCAAAGACAGGCAATCAAGTGAATGATGCAAAGAAGAAAGAAAATTTGAACTGGGACCAGAAAGGTTCTGAGTTAAACTGCAATCTCACTGAATGATGCATGTATAGCCTGCCTATGTCATGATGAAACAACATGCAGAATCTATAAAGAGCATGAAAAATTCTTAGCAACAGTTCTCCCAGAAAATAGTTTTGATTATTGGGTTTCTATCAAGCAATGGGAGTATTCATGGTAAATAAAGTGCAAAACATGGAATCCATATTAACAAGAAACAATGTTACATACAGTAATTTAAGAGGGTCCACCAACCCTCTCAAGTTTATTTGTGAGCCTAAGGTTATGAATTTTGGTCCTATAGGTGTTGAGAGAAGAAAAGGAAACCCCATTAATTTTTAAGTTTCATGTGCATATAAATCACTTTTACTCAATTCACTTCTTTAACCCAGGCAGCCTTGGAATCCCCTCTTTGTGGTTTTTTTCCACTAAAATATTTTTCAGACTTGTTTCCAATCTTCTCACTATACAGGGATTTAATCTGAATTCAGAAGCTGTAGCTCCCTGACTCAGTTCAGTTCAGTCACTCAGTCGTGTCCAACTCTTTGCAACCCCACAAATCACAGCACACCAGGCCTCTCCGTCCATCACCATCTCCCAGAGTTCACTCAGATTCACGTCCATCAAGTCTGTGATGCCATACAGCCATCTCATCCTCGGTCGTCCCCTTCTCCTCTTTCCAGCATCAGAGTCTTTTCCAATGAGTCAACTCAACTCTTCGCATGAGGTGGCCAAAGTACTGGAGTTTCAGCTTTAGCATTATTCCTTCCAAAGAAATCCCAGGGCTGATCTCCTTCAGAATGGACTGGTTGGATCTCCTTGCAGTCCAAGGGACTCTCAAGAGTCTTCTCCAACACCACAGTTCAAAAGCATCAATTCTTTGGCACTCAGCCTTCTTCACAGTCCAACTCTCACACCCATACATGACCACAGGAAAAACCATAGCCTTGACTAGATGGACCTTAGTTGGCAAAGTAATGCTTTTGAATATGCTATCTAGATTGGTCATAACTTGTCTTCCTAGGAGAAAGTGTCTTTTAATTTCATGGCTACAGTCACCATCTGCAGTGATTTTGGAGTCCAAAAAGATAAAGTCTGACATGCTGGACTGGAAGAAACACAAGCTGGAATCAAGATTGCTGGGAGAAATATCAATAACCTCAGATATGCAGATGACACCACCCTTATGGCAGAAAGTGAAGAGGAACTAAAAAGCCTCTTGATGAAAGTGAAAGAGGAGTGAAAAAGTTGGCTTAAAGCTTAACATTTAGAAAACGAAGATCATGGCATCCAGTCCCATCACTTCATGGGAAATAGATGCGGAAACAGTGGAAACAGTGTCAGCTCCCTGACTACTGGAATCAAATTATTTTTCTCTGTGGCCTTTTAGAAAATGGGAATAAATAGTGACAAGAATTGATAACACTGTATTGTATAGCTGCAAGCTGTGAAGAAAGCAGAACGTAAATGTCCTCACTATAAAAGAAATACATGATGTGATGGACTGAGCAAAATCCTTTCATAACGTATACACATGTCAAATCACCACAACGTACACTTTACATATCTTACAATTTCATTTATCAATTATATCTCAACAAAGCTGAAAAAAAAGTATAACCACCGAACTCTTATCCTATTTCTAGAGGAAAGGTGAATTACAACATGCAACACGTGCTAAGCAGCTAACTCTTAAATTAATACACATGAAAGATTATCAGCTGCTTATCTGTAAAAATTTTTTCACCATGGTGTTGTGTAAAATGGTTCTGTGTGAAACAGTTTTTCAAACAGTAAAAAAAGGTGATTAAGGATTCAGTAAATATTCCTCTGTGTTGTTAAAAATGAAAAAGAAAGAAAATAGGAATAAGAATACGCCCAGCTCTATTATATTTCATGTTGTCCTAATGAAGGTTAAATGAAATGATACACATCAAAATGTTTTAACCTTTAGAGGCTGCAAATTCAAACTATAGTTATGTTTTCTTTGATCTGCACATACAATAAAATTTTAAATTGAATTAGTTCCCAACATGTTCTAACCAGGAAAATTTACCAAAAAAAATCAGGAATGCTACTCCTCTAGAAAAATTAAATGATCTGGCAACACAGTGCTTACATCTATATATGGCAAAAACTGGTTGGGGTTGAATAACAGCTGCTCCCTTGAAATGAGTCAAGAAGTCTTCAGTTTGTCACAGTCCTCTTCATTCCCTGATGATTGCTAAAATGGAGGTAGAATATCCACTCTCCTCTTTTATCTTATACCTGCCATGCATATTATTTGCCTGGTCCATATAGGCAGGTGGATTTGCAATCCTCATTTAGATTTTGTTTCTGCTTCTGGCTCCAACTTCCAATCTACTAATTAACCTACCAATTCTATCTGCTTTCATTCATCTTTTTTAACCCTACTCTCCTTAATAAAACAAATGCTGATATGTAAAGGGCAGGAAGTAGTACCTTCTAAAATACATGTACAATATAGCACTGAACAATACTTACTATTGTCTATTTCTTTTAAAAAGTGACCTGAAAAACGGGAGTGTTACTCTGTGTTACATGGTCTTTTCTGTATCTGCAGGTTTTATTTATACTTTACCTTCTTCCTGACTCACCTCATAAGCAGCACCCAGATCCTGGAATTTCTCCTGTGCCCGTGGATCATCAGGATTCCGGTCAGGATGAAGCTGCAGGGCTAGTTTCCTGTAGGCCTTTTTAATATCCTTTATAGAGGCACTGCGAGGCACCCCCAAGATCTTATAGAAGTCTCGCCTGGGGATGCAGGAGAGGGAGAAGATACTTCATTAAAGGGTTATACATTACATTTTTTAAAGTGAAATTTTTTCCTTTACATTTGGGTTTGTGTCTGAACAAAGAGGTAGGAAAATTAAGGTACATATGCGACACTCAAAAAGAATGACTTAAAAAAAAAACCACACCAGAATCTGTAATGAGTTTCATACACTGAAGCAATCATAATGAGAGGCTATGTACTTTTTGAACAATGCTAGGATTATGCAAAGTATCTGTGGCATTCTTCTCTTAGGATAACTAGTTTTAGTCAAGAAAGTCATTTTCTTATTTTATGGTCACACATTATTTCCAAGCAAGAACACTATAATCAAATTGAGTCTCTTTGTCATCTTCTATTACTGACTTCAAATGACTTGACTGCTTCCAAAGATCAAATAATCTCAAAGGATGATTTTCTCTATCCAAAAAGATTGTATCACATAAACGTTCTGACCAACAGTAGCACTCTTGGAATGTTAAAGATGAAGTGACTGAAATTAACTTCAGAGGTTAACACAGAAGTTAAGTCAAAGCCCAAACAAGAGAAGCCTGAAAAGAGAATACATTCATTTGAATGTATGAGTTGTGGAGTTTTGTGCCAAAAAAGAGAAAACATCAATTTTGCAGTCATTCAGTCAGTTCAGTCACTCAGTCGTGTCCGACTTTGCGACTCCATGCATTGGAGGAAGAAATGGCAACCCACTCCAGTGTTCTTGCCTGGAGAATCCCAGGGATGGGGGAGCCTGGTGGGCTGCAGTCTATGGGATCGCACAGAGTTGGACACGTCTGAAGCAACTTAGCAGCAGCAGCAGCATACTGACATCTTGTTCAAACAACTTAAGGTACACATTGCTTTAAGTGCAAAAAGTGCAAACAAAAACATGTTAAAAATACAATAAAGTTTTACCTAGGAGAAGAAAATTTTTATTTTAGAAATATGTTTCACAAGGGAAAAAAACAACAAAGTTTAAGCATATATGCACACGGGGGGAGGGGAGGGAATCTTAAGAGAACAACAAGCACTTAAAGTGTCAAGTTCTTCTAGGTAGTGCTTTCTCCTTTCAGAGTAACCTACGAATTTGTCAGAAGCTAAGGATTTACTATTTTCCACATCCTAAATACGAGCCTGGCATATCAAATTCAGTGGGCACCGGGCCTACAGGATAGTGGATCTTAACGGCTGGAGAATCTCTAGAGTCCAGGAGGTCCTGCTTCCTTCAAACAGGCGGCACATTATCATCCTCATGTCAAAGATGGGAATTTAGGTTTTCTTTCAAAGTCACATAATTCATAAGTTGGATGGGGCTAGAATTCCAGTCTACTGTCTATTGGTAAAATGTTTCTCCCCTCTGCTTGTAATACTACTCAGCTCCCTAAGAATGCTCCCTGGAGAGACAATGAGGCATGCTGACAGCTTAGGCTCAGTATCTCACGAAGCTGAAAGGCAGACGGGCTCTTCAAAGGGTCTGCCCTGCTCCCTCAATCCAATTTCTTTCAGTCCCGGCATGGCTACCCTACCTATTCTCCTCACTTCCTCACTTTGCCTGGCATCACAACCCACCCACTTTAATGCCAGCCCAATGGCTCGTTGTAGACTTAACACTGTATCGTCCCCTTCTCTAATTCAGCAGCCCCCCATCCCACGTTGCGTTTGGCACTGCATCCAACCCTCGCTTCTCTGGGCAAATCTAGTTCTAGGGCTTCTGAGTCTAAGCCCCTATCACCCGGGTCACCCACTGTCCTCTCCATCCTGCTAGCCTGGCCCACACTACCCACTCCTCCTCTCCACCGCCTCACCACAGCAACGCCCCCTACCACTCCCCCCGTCGGACAATGTCCCCTTCTCTCCTTAGC
The DNA here is from genome assembly GCA_006408675.1 of Madoqua kirkii. Taxonomy (NCBI): domain Eukaryota; kingdom Metazoa; phylum Chordata; class Mammalia; order Artiodactyla; family Bovidae; genus Madoqua; species Madoqua kirkii. The sequence goes on from SJYC01071421.1 coordinate 4,990, forward strand.
CTCCTTCCCAGCCAAGACTGACTTAATGGCCCCGTGCCCGCAGATTCCAATTCCTCACCCGGCGATCACGGTCCCGATGAGGTACAGCAGCAACAGGCAGAAGGTGCCCAGGTTCTGCGGGGCCTAGTCCCTCTGTGCCGGCCCCGGTCCCCCGCACTCCTCTCAGCCCCCGCCGCCGCCGCCGCCGCGTCGGCTCGTCAGCCCACCCGGCCTTGAGAGGCCGCCTTACGCCCGGGTCTCCGACTTAGGAGCGACAGCTAGCTTGCCCCCTCCTCTACCAGTCCACTTTCCGGGAGTCCCGAGTCCCGGCGAGAGAAGCCCCTAGCGGGCCAGAGCCAATCGCTGCTCCGGACATCACACGCGGCCGGCACCTCACAGCCAATCAGTGCAGTACACTTCACCTCCGAGGCGGCGCGGGCGGCCAGTTAGGTATCGGGACTGCAGCCGCAGCTCCTGACCAATTAGAAGGGGAAACGTCAGAGAATCGCGCCGCCGCAGGAATCCGTCCGGCCCAGGCACCTGCCAGTCGGAGAAAATTACGTAAAGATTGGTGATGTAGGATGCGTCCTAGAGCCGGCGTCCACGGTACGACAAGTTTCCCTCCGCCCGCCTGCTTGGACTCTCTACCAATCACAAGGCTCTTCCTCCAGCACTGGCCAATTGTAGGAGGGAGGTTTTATCTTGGTTACAAGTCTAGGAATTTCATTCATAATAGAGCTAGGCGCTGGACGCCTGGGAAGAGGTACGCGAGCGAGATGGGCGGGGACAATGACTGAAAGTCAACGGTACAACGGACGCGACGCTTAGGTCATGTTTTGCCTTCTAACAAAACTCACGAGAAAACTGTCTTCGTTTCGCAAAGAAGAGGCCTGATGTCCGTGGAAGCAGACAGACAGGTTCGAATTCAGCTTCCACCACTTCTAGCGGTGAGAACATGCGCCTTGTCCCCATTCTGAGCCCAAGCTTCTTTTCTACAAAACTGAGGCACAGCATTTACTGATAGTATTGTGAAATTTTAATCTGTGAACCGTCTAGCGCAGCGTCTGGCACATAGTAAGCACGCAAAGAATAATAAATATTGCACTTAAAAGAACAACAGCAACAACAACAACAAAAAACCCAGAAACGACCCTCTGACCCCTTCCAGCGCCCTTTTGCTCATTTCAGTAAATCACCACCTAGTTGTTCACTGCAAAGCTTCAGGTATCTTCGTTGATTTTTCTCCTGTGTCCCCTATCCGAATCTTTACCTTTAAACCATTTCTTGAATCTGTCCACTATTTCTATATCTCCACCACCTCTTGGCCAAGTCACATCATCTCCCAGTAGGCAAGGGCTTCCTAACTGGTCTTCCTGCCTCCACTCCTAATATCTTAGGATCTCTTTCTCACCCCGACCCTTTTCCCTGCCATGATTTTTTACACACATGTCAGATCATATAATTTCTCTGCTTAAAAGCCTCGAATGACTTTCCATTGCACTTAACAATAAGATCCCCAGCCTTTATACTAGCTATTAGATAATATAATAATGTTTCTTTGTTTAGCCACTAAGTCGTGTCCAACCCTTTGTCACCCCATGGACTGTAGCCTGCCAGAGTTGCTATTTCCTTCTCCAGGGGATCTTCCTGACCCAGGGATCAAACCATGTCTCCTGCACTGGCAGGTGGATTCTTTACCACTGTCACCAGGGAAGCCCCATAAGAAATGTCTAAAGAGATTTAAAATATATCAATTATATATATGTATATCACTTGGGTATCATACACATTAAAAATATTAATAGGCAGCAAAAGACAAATATATAAATTTAAGTAAACAATCTGCCTAATTATTCTCTAAGTGGGTAACTATTGCCTAAAAAGTTTAAAGAGGAATACTGGCCTAGCTGAGTCAATGTTAAAACATTGATAATATAAAGAAATAGATTTGTTCAGTTGCTCAGTCCTGTTTGTATCTGACTCTTTGCGACCCCATGGAAAGCAGCAGGCCAGGCTTTCCTGTCCTTCACTATCTCCAGTAGTTTGCTCAAACTCCTGTCCATTGAATCGATGATACCATCCACCTATCTCATCCTCAGGAAGAGAAGGGGTGACTGAGGATGAGACGAAAGAAATTGAAGCAGTCACCCAAATTTTCAGAATAATGTTAATCCTAGAAAATATCTTAGTTTAAAATCTAGTAATATCCCAAAGGCGAGAGTCTCTTTCTTTGCAATCCTAAAAGTTTGTACTGTTACATCTCAAATAATAAGGAATGTGTATAAAGTCAGATTAAGATGATAATCAAAAATAAAATCTCTCAGTCTAGAATATAAAGAGCTGGGGAAGTGGGTGAATGATACTGTTCAAACATGCCAATGATCATCTGCAGAATTAATATAATGAAATAAAAATTTATGGGAACTTAAATAGAAAAAGCAGACCTCACAGATAAATATTTGAACCATGATTGGCAATGCAGCTATGGTGATCAAGTGATCACAGCAGGTGGCAGGCAGAAGTCAGAATTAGGAAGCAGGACATGGGGAGGCATGTATAAATGAATGCACCCTGACTCTCAGCATCATTCCAGTGTGCCACTAGCCAAGTTTCAAGTGCTCTATAACCACATGTGGCCAGTAAGAAACATTATTTTTCAATAAGCTGGGAAAAAACAAAAAACGTACATGATCTGTACCTTCACCTAGTATACTCCTTAGCACGTTTTCCAGCAAAACAGTTTCCTTTATCTTTTTTGAATACATCAAGATCATTCCTGGTTAGGGCCTTTATTCTAGTTTTTTTCTGTCTGAATCACTCTTCCCTCAGATCCTAACAGGGGTGACTCCTTTTTAAACTCAGATAACAGCTTAAATTCACCACTTTATAGACGACTTCCTTGACCCAGCAACCAAAATTAGCAACTATTGAATCTCTGTTCTTATACTGCCCTGTTTTATTTTATTATTTTCATCCCTGCCCTAACACTTACACATACTGGAATGCCAGTTTCATGAGAGCATGAATCTGGACTGGTCTCTTAACAGCTGTTTAAGGCAGCAGCTTGGAACACAGTCTGCCACTACATAAAAGTCACTTCGACTGTGATCTTTGTGTGCTGGCTTCTTATTCTTCAGGCCTCAGCTCAGATTTGGCATTCACCCATTCTCCCTATCAAAATATACACTCCTAGAAAACAAGGGCTTTATGTTTGTTCACTACTGTAATTCAAGTGGCTAACACTGTGCCAGACATAGTGCAGAGCTAAGAGGGAGACCAGGTTACTGCTTTCAGGAAGATATCTACTAAGGGAGAGAGGCCACATGCAAGAGGAGCTAAATTGCATTTTATGGTCCCTTTGTATCTCCCACACCTAGAGGCCATAAACGAACCTAGAAAGCAAGAAATGGCCAAAAATCATAACTGAAAGTTTAGAGAAAGAAGTGATGTTCTTATACTAGGTGAAATCCAAAAAAAAACTTCTTAAAGGCAGTAACCTGGTTAACATGAGCGCACCCTGGTCGCTCTCGCTTCGGATAGCCTGGGTTTGTATCTTTGCTCGGTCGCTGTGTTACTTTCACCTCTCTAAGCCCTAGTTTCTTCATCTGTAAAACAAGTGTACTTAGAGTGCTCTTAGGAAGACAGATAAGGCGCTTTAATCAGTGCCCAGTTCATAGTTTTCTATAAAAGTAAACTGTCACTTTTATTATTATTACTGATGAAAGCGTTCTGACCTTACCAGCAGCTAGTTGCTGACCACAGCTCTGTGGAGCAATAGAAAACTTCCTACTACCCTGAGTAGAAAAGCGCGACTCCAGAAAGCAGCCAGGTCTGGTTCCAGGTTCCAGCATCAAGAACTCTTGGCGCCAGCCAAATGTTTCGCAGATCGCGAAAGAAGTACTGGGCCGCTCTAGCAATGTCGTGCGCCAGGTCTCGGTGGTGCGAGGCCTTGCGCTTGCGCAGAAGGTGGGCGACGAGCGCTGGGCGGGTCGGGCGCACCAGGCACGGCCGCACCCCGGGAGGTCGTGTGTAACGGCCCGTTGCCTTCGCAGGTAACCGCTTACGGGCCCACGCCAGGGAGGGAGGAGAGGGACCATCTCGCTTCGAGCTCCGGCTAGGAAGGCAGCCTTTGCGCTCGCCAGGTCTTGGGTCCTCTACAGACCCTGTTACCTGAGGCTTCTCTGTTCCCCAAGTCTGACCGGGGCGCTCTCGGGCTGCACACGCCGCCTCCCAGCTGGACCGCGTCCTACCCCTGACAGCGGATGAGGTGGCGGCGAAGCCTCCGGCGGACGGCCTCGGGCCTCACGCTGGTCTCCCCCTCCCAAAAATCCAGGATTCCAGGGCATCCCAGGGGAGCTTTTGAAGCGAAAAGGAGCTTCCGTTTATGTTTATGAATTTAGCCGTCCGGAATTTCGTGGTTAGAACAGAGCGTTCGTCTCCAGTGAGATTTTGATTGCTCGCTATAGAGACCGGTGGCCTATACTGGAGCGGACCAAGATCTTCCTCACAGAACCTGCATCGTCTGATTTTACTCAGAGTTCGAAGATAGCTGTCGTCCACCCTCTTACACCCTTTCTGGGGTTCATGCTGCCATGATTCACCTGGCCCTTTCGTGGCCCTCCGTTTAAGACCACTCATTCTGGTAATTCTCTTCTGGATTCACTCCCAGTTTCCAGATGCCCCTAAAACTGGGTTCCTAAAGTGTTAATATATATATTTGTAAGTAGCTCAGTTCTGAAGTCAGGTTGACTTGAATTCTAATCCAGGATTCTCTGCCAACTCAAGTATGTAACTCTAGGTAAGTAACTCAATTAACTTTTCTAAGCCCCAGTTGTCTCATCTGAAAATGGAGATAATATATGTATCTCTGGGTGATTGTAAGGATGAAAGAAGGTGAAGAGCATGAAATACTTAGAATGCTACCTGGCACATAATATGCACGTAATTTATGTCCGTTATTTTTTGAACAGATAATTCCCCAAAGAAGCACAGCTTTCTTAGAATCAAGTGCCAAACAAAAATAGCAGTAAAACTTTTTTTCATCCAGTCATAAAATGAAGGTTTTTAAAGTGAGGTTAATGCTGAGGCGTGCTTGATGAAAACCATTGCTTGGTCAACTGATGGAAATTTTTATATAATCATTTTGGGAAGCAGTGGACATATATGGCAGGAACTTGAGAAATGTCAATTAACTTCATTTCACAAATGCACATTTGAAAATTTTCTCTGGGAATTAATCACAAGCCAGAATATATGCGAAAGGTGGTAATTATAGCATTATTTATAAAAGTGAAAACATTAAACTTTTTATCATGGAAAAATTTCACATATATAAAAGTAGAATAGATAAGTGAACCCCCGCGTGCTCATCATCCAGCTTCAACAATGATCACTATTTTGTCTGTCTTGTTTTTGTGAAAAAATTTAAATTTACAAGGTGTCTGAAAATAGAACAGTTGAATAAACTGGAGTATATTTTTTCAGCTTTTAAAATAATACAGAATTGTATTATACAATGCAAAATATACAGTATTATCACAACTATGAACATTCAAAAACCTGTGTAGGAAAAGGAAGTACAGTAAAATATTAACCAGTTTCCCTTTGGTGGTAGGCCTGTGGATACTTTCCTCTCCTTCCATTTTTAGATATTTAGTAAATATTCCATTAAAATGGTGTCTTGTTGTTACAAGCAATGAACCAACAAAATCTAAAAATATGCTCCTGAACTAAGGACAATAGAATATGGCAGAGCAGGTTAACTGTTACGGAGAATAAAGGTGCTTTAATTTCCTTGGTCAGTTTTTTCAGTTTATGTTTACATGAGCGTTCTTGTCTGCCACATCCTGCTAGTGCTTGATGTTGCACTCATATAGGCAACTAACACACCCAAATCTTTAATCAATCTCATCCTCTATATGTAAGTGATTGGACTTTGAAATGTTATCCTCTTATTTTGATTAGTGTTTGCCCTCAGGGTAGAGCAAGATTTCTGGTGATAGGATGGCTCTTTTTTTCCATTTCTTCTTTACTTTATCCTGAGCAGGCATCTATCTCATACCTCACGCATTTATACTCTTCCTAGAACAACCACTTGGAACAAATCAGATGGTTTTATCACATTTTTTTCTTGCTCAAATAGATTATGATGAGATCTGACCAAAAAATCTATTCTGCCTTTGTTTGATGAACTGGATTCACTTTTTAAACTGACCTAGGACATTTAAACGGAGAAGGCAGTGGCACCCCACTCCAGTACTCTTGCCTGGAAAATCCCATGGACGGAGGAGCCTGGTAGGCTGCAGTCCATGGGGTCGCACAGAGTAAGACACGACTGAAGTGACTTAGCCGCAGCAGCAGCAGCAGTACGTTTAAAAACAATTAAGGGAGAGGTCACCTTACAAGAAAATGGGTAAATGAGTTTTGTTTCCAATTAGTTTGTAAAGAAACTTTGTTTCCTAGGTATGCAAAGAAGCCTTTTCACGCAGATGTCCTTAGAGATAATATGGATCAGTCCGGAGTTCCCTCTGGGTGAAAGCAGAACCCTTTATAGTGGGTGCCTTGCAGATTCCCCCTCCGTCCAAGTTCAGTCTTCACTATCTCAGAAAGATATCCACCTATGTGCGAACACGGACCATAGAGGGAGGTTACCCACGCCTGTCTTGGTCTACGTGGAGGCACATTGCATGTGGGAAGCTGCAGTTGGCTAAGGATCTGGCATGGCTTTACTTTGAAATGTTTGATAGTCTTGCAATGAAGACACCAGAGGAGCGCCTGGAATGGTCTGAGATTCTATCCAACTGCATGTCTGAGGATGAAGTCGAAAAGCAAAGAAGTCAGGTATGAATTTATATGTATGTGTGTGTGTGTTTAGTTACTTTGGGAAATAAACTATTTAAAATTTTTGTACTAGCTGTAGAGTGTGCAAGTTTTAGATTTTAATGACCATGTGATCCCAAAGCACCATTTAAGTTTTAGCATTTCCAGTTTGGCAGTATTTAGTGAATTAGTCCTTACTTAGCAATCCATACTCATCTACTTCAAAGTGATAATGATATAGAAACCCTGTAATTGGAAGAGGGAAATATTTTCATTGACATTAAAACTAATATTGAGGTATGTGTTTCTGAACTGTTGACATGTTACGGTAAGAGCACCTGCCTGTTTTTAAGTGTGCATCTGCTGTGTGCTGTATTCAGAGATGATTAGACTAGCAGCCCTGCCCTCATGGAGCTCATAGACTAGTAGGGGAAGCTGGTGTGTGTAAAAAGGTGCTATTTAATAAACAGTTCTTCAAAGAAGACATGCAGATGACCAACAATGCTAATTATTAGAGAAGTGCAAATCAAAACCCACCTTGAATTCTACTCAGTACTCTGAAATGACCAATATGGGAAAAGAATCTAAAAAAAGAGTGGACATATGTGTAACTGATTCACTTTGCTATGCACCTCAAACTAACAGACCTTGTACACTGTTATTGTATTACTCAGTCGTGTCCAACTCTTTGTGACTCCATGGACTGTAGCCCACCAGGCTCCTCTGTCCATGGGATTCTCCAGGCAGGAATACTGGAGTGGGTTGCCATTCCCTTCTCCAGGGGATCTTCCCAACCTAGGGTTTGAATCTGGGTCTCCAGGATTGCAGGCTGGTTCTTTTCCATCTGAGCCACTAGGGAAACCCAAATCAGCTATACTCTAATAAAAATTGTTTAATAAAAACTACTTTGAGGTATCACCTCACACCATTCAAAATGGCTATCATCAAAAAATCTACAAATAATAAATGCTGAGGAGGGTGTGGAGAAAAGACTACCTTCCAAACTGTTGACGGGAATGTAAATTGGTACAGCTACTATGGAAAACAGTATGGAGATTCCTTAAAAATAAAGCTACCATATGATCCAGGAATCCCACTCTTGGACCTATATCCAAAGAAAACTAATTTGAAAAGATGCATGTACCCCAGTGTTCATAGCAGCATGTTTACAGTTGCTAACACTTGGAGGCAACCTAAATGTCTTGTCAACAGATAAATGGATAAAGAAGATACGTATATTAATTACCCATCATAGAAAAGAATGAAATCATGCCATTTGCAGCAACATGGATGATCCTAGAGATTATCAAACTAAATGAAGTAAGACAGAAAACCAAATATGATACCACTTCTATATGGATATAGAAAATAGTACAAATGAACTTATTTGCAAAACTGAAACAGACTCATAGAAAACAAACTTGTGAAGTGGGGAGATAAATTAGGAGTATGGGATTAGCAGATGCACACTATCATAGATAAAATAGATAAACAACAAGGATCTGCTATATGCCATAGGGAATTATATCCAATATCTTGTAATACACTATAATGGAAAAGAATCAGATGTATGTATATAATGGAAAAGAATCAAATGTGTGTGTGTGTGTGTAACTGAATCACTTTGCTGTACACATGAAATTTAACACAATATTGTAAATCAACTATACTTCAGTTTTAAAAGTACTATTTAATAGTATGGAATGTACAGTAAAAGTATGCATAGAGTACAGAAACAGAATAGGGAAGAGAATAATTAATTCTGGTGATGAGGAAAGACTTCACAGGGAAAGTATATTAATCAGAGTAAGCTTATTACAGTAACAGGTGAGCCCAGCATTTCAGTGGCTTAGTGCAATAACATTTTATTTTTATTCATGTCGCAGTCCAACATAAGGCATCTGGTTGGATGTGTCTCTAGGCTGCTGTTGTCTAAACAGTGACTCAGGGGTCTAGGCATCTTCTGTCTTTTGGAGCCACTATTGTACTAGTCTGCTTTGCTGGAGTTAAAAACAAACAAAAATGAAATTCCAGTGGCTTACAGTAACTGGAGTTTATTTCTTGCTTATTTGACTTTGAGTTTGCACTTTAGTGAAGGCTCTTTTCCAGCGTCTGGCTCTGTTTCTGCCCATTTGGGGACTCAGGCTGAAGAAACAGCGTCTGTGAAGGTCATGCCTGTCTTATGATAGAAAGGAAGAACAAAGGAATAGGAGAAAAGTTTTGACACCTCTTAAAACTTTTGCTCAGATGTGACATAAATGGCAACTACTTTTGTTCCATTGGCTAAAGCCTTGTCATGTGTCCATGCCTGATATTATTAAGATTGGAGGGGATCTGCCTCATAGGAAGTAGGGAAATCCTGTGGCCACGGGTAGAGCCATGTAAGCCCCTTGGAAGATGAGGAAATGAACAGTTGCAAATAAAATACAGTTTGCTACGGCCATGCCCACTAGGGCCTGAGTCCTTCACTTCTATTCTTTGGGAGGCTTGAAAGTGGTATGTGTAAATCCACCCATATTCCATTAATTGTAACCCAGTTATGCCATATCCAGTTTCAAAGAAGGCTGGGAAATGCCATCTAATTGTGTGCTCAAGGAGGGAAAGGTATTTAGTTAGCATCTAGAGAGACTCTACCACATGAAATAATATCTAAACAAGGTTTTGGAATTGCAAAAAGGTTTGGCAAACAACCAGGAGGAGAAGGGCATTATAATTAGTTGTTGTTCAGTCGCTAAATCATGTTCAACTCTTTGTGACCCCATGAACTTCAGCACTTCAGGCTTCCTTCTCCTTCGCTATCTCTCAGTTTGCCCAGGTTCATGTCCTTTGCATCAGTGGTGCCATCCAACCATCTCATCCTCTGTTGCCCCCTTCTCCTCCTGCCCTCAGTCTTTCCCAGCATCAGGGTCTTTTCCAGGAGTCCGCTCTTGGCCTTAATTGGCCAAGGTGTCAGAGCTTCAGCTTCAGTCAGCATCAGCCCTTAAATATTTATTGAGTGCCTACTATGTGCAGTAGTGAGTGCTGTGGATACAGAGATGAATAAAACCTTCAAGAAGCCCCAGTGTTTTTTGAGTGCTTACTATGTGTGCTAGTTACTAGGAACATAAAAATGAAAAAGAGATCTCATAGTCTCATGGAAAGGCAGGTATATGGAGAAGTAATGACAGTATAACAAATAATTATTAAATGGAAGTACTAATATGCATAAAATCAGGAAATTATGTTAAGTGAAAAAAGTCAGTCCCAAAAGATGACATACTATGATTCCATTTATGTAACATTCTTGAAATGACAAAATTATGGAAATAGAGAACAGAAAAGTGGCCAGGGACTGAAGAAGGGGTGAGGGAAGGTGGGAAGTCAGTGTGGCTATAAAAAGGCAACATGAAGGATCCGTGTGTGGATGGAAGTGTTCTCTACCCTGACTGCATCCATGTCAATACTATTGCACAGTAGTTTGGCAAGATGGGAAATTGAGTAAAGAGTACATCAGATCTTTCTTCTTGTAGCTGCATGTGAAACTACAGTTACCTCAAAAAGTTTAGTTAAGAAAAAAACTTAAAGAAAGACATAGGAATTCATGAGGTTCCATGTTGACTGCTGCCTTGAACAGCTAGGTTTAGGTGGTTCTGAGAATCCAGAGTTTTAAATTCCTTAGACTTCATGATTTTGAGCTGTGTTGGCAATCAGGGTGAATATAGGGTGTAGTCCTAGAGGTATTACTTCACATTTTTGCCTCCATTGTATGTGTATGGGAATGGGTATATGAGAATAATCATGAGCTTCAAACCAGAAGTGATTCAAATAAGAAGTGATTGAAGCATTTGTCAGGCCAGTAGTAATTTTTTTTTTAGTCAAGCACTTTTTAAAGAATTTGATGAAAACCTGAGGCCTACTCCTCCACAGAATACCATACACCAAAAAATTACATACAATTTCAGATGTTGCCCTGATATCCGAAACTTTGTTGATTAGTTTATGATTGTGTTAAACTAACTTCTGTGTCTTGATTAAATTTCCTGCCTTTCTACTTTTTAATTCAGATTACTAAGGTTTTTTAAATATAATTTGAAACTTCTGAAATAATATACTTCTAAAAAGAATGTGCTTCATGACTTCTGGGAGACAATATCAATGGCCATAGATGCTGCATAGCTTTCTGAGAAGATAAGTGATTCCAGTTTAATTAGTTTTAGACACTCCTACGTCTGGGTACCAGAGACATGTATTGAATGCTGGAAACATTTTTGCATTTATCCTTTTATGATCATAACACTGTTGTGAATTTCTTTCACTATATCTACTTAGTTGTAGACTAGTGGTTGATGTCATTTTAGGACGTGAGTTCATCATTTATTTTCTTCTTGGACAGCTTTCAGTGGACACCCTGCAGTTTCTGCTCTTCTTACATATACAGCAGTTAAACAAGGTCTCCCTGAGGACACCTTTGATTGGGGAAGAGTGGCCTAGTCCCAGACACAGATCTCAGTCTCCTGACCTGACTGAAAAATCCAGTTGTCATAATAAGGTACTGTTTAAATTATGTCTCTTTCTCTTAAAGGAACAATTTTCGAGGGAAATATATTGCCTTCATTAAAAATTACTTTGAGTAACTTATATAAGCCAGATATTTGCTGGCTTGTTTTGTTTTGCTTTTTACTTTTTTTCCTATTTATAAAACAAAATCAACATGTGCAGTCTTAATCAACATAGAGAAGTGATTTCAGTTCCTTCAATGACACAAAAATCACTTAGATAATTTTCTGGCAAATCATTTACTTGACTCTTAATTAGTGTTCACATTTTTGCAAATGTTGATGAATTTAATTTCACATGATTGTAGGCAAGTCAATTAACTTCTCTTGCTTGGTTTCTTTTCTCTACGTGGTGCTGATAATGCCTATTTCTGAGTGGCTGTGAGAGTTCAGTAATATATAGAACATGACTTGTTGCACAGTAAGCACCAGTATATGGTGACTTTAGTTTGTGTATGGCATCTCCCAGCAACTGACTGGATCAGGGATGGACACGTGACTAGAGTAAACCATTCCTGGCCATGAATTTGAAATTGGTCTGATTTGAAACGGTGACTATGGCCCAAACAATACCCCAAGGGGTGAAGAAATTACCAATTGGTGAAGGGTATTTGAGCTGGTAGCTCATGTGGCATTGAGACCGGCACAGCTACCACATTTGTGAGTCACCTGGAGTTATGATGGATTAGAAACTCTGAGGGAATCAAAGAAAAAGAAGAGAATGGAACAGATAATGCAGAACGTCCTGGGAGAAGAAGAGGTTCAAACTGGCTTTCCAGTTCCAGTTCTGACGAGGCCTCCCTGTACTTCCATTTGGGAGATGACTATGTGTCCCTGCAGTATATCTCCCTTCACTTGAATTAACTTGTATTCCCTGTGCCAGTGAAAGTTACTACCAGCCAGCCACCCGTGCTTTCTTTATCACCACCCTTACCTACTTAGTTGTCAAGCCTTACTGATGCCGATTCCAAAATAACTTAAAAATTCTGTCTTTCTTCTTCTTCTTCTTCTTCTTCTTCTTCTTCTTCTTCTTCTTCTATAGGGGTCCTAGTGTTTTGTTTTGTTTTTTTGCTTGTATTTCTGGTATTAAATCCTACTTGATCATCCTGCTTTTAATCTGTAGCCCACCTACTGCACTGGAGTTTCCAAAACACAGAGCAGTTGCATCCATCTCCTGTCAGAACTCCATCAGTGAATTCTCACTGTCATTGTTGTTTGCACCCTTGTACTCTTTGGAGTCCTCTCCAGCCTGCTTACTATGGGGGAGGGAGAGGCAGCAAGAGGGAGGAAGAGCAGGTGATGTTGTGGGCAGCTCTGCTTTGAAGTGTTCTCTAACATCCAAAAGAGAGTTTATTCAAAAGAGGAAATGGTATAGCTGTTTACAAAATAGTTTGAAAATCTCTGGCACACACAATGAAGCCCAGAGACCTTAGTATTTCATGCAAGGCTTTTGCTGAATGGACGCTACCTACCATTTTACCTTCCCCTGCCACTTGCCAGAATGCTCCCTACACCTCACCCAGAATTTTCACTTCTTTCAACATAGCACGTAATTTTACTCCTATGAGCCTTTGGATGCAGTTTCCTAGGGCTAGAATGCCTTTTTTCCTGATCTGTTTGCAAAACTACCAATGTCAATCAAGAATCTATTCAAACAGCACTACACTGAGATTTGTTTTCCCCAAATGACGTTCTTTTTCCTCTCCTGCCCATAGAATGTCTTTCAGATCTCTGCTATAGGTCTTATCTCATCGTGTTTTACTTTACGTTGTCATTTCACTACACAGATGCTGAATTCCTTGAGCACAGAAACTGTGTCTTACTCAGTTTGTATAATTCATCACGTAACACTGGTCATATCACATAAGAGGTATTCAAAAAATATCTGTCCAATGAATGAGCCAAGTTATTAGAATGTCCGCCAACTCAAAGCTTATTCCCAAAGTAGTAACTTCTTTTAAATCTGACTACTGTAAGATCAGTTGCCTTTTTCCATCAGATTTTGAAATTAGTTCTGTGATTGAGGAGGTAAATAAAAAAACCTAGTGCTTCATGAAATGTTTGATGTAAACTTTTAGAATATTTACTAGCTGTGTGACCTTGGGCAAGTTCTTTTTGTATCTCCATTTCTTCATCTGTGAAATGGGCATGGTAATGGCATCTAATTTAAGACTGTTGCTAGGACTAAATAATGATAAAGTTTCTTTAACAGTGCTTGGCACACACTGAAGCTTAGCTACTAGTGTTACTTTTGGATTATCTTAGGTAGGATAGAATCTCTTTATATCTATCAAATGCACAGAAAATTGTTATAAGTTTTGTATAGTCACCTTAAATGCTTTTGGGGGGATGAGGCAAAGTATAAACATAAAACAATTAAAAGATAAAAGTTTCAGGTCTCACTGAGTCTCTTTGTTCTGTTGAGAGTGCTTTCTTTTGATATTTTTTAGAACTGGAATGATTACAGTCATCAGGCTTTTGTCTGTGATCATCTGTCAGATCTCCTTGAGCTACTTTTAGACCCAGAGCAACTTACTGCATCATTTCATTCAACCCACAGTAGTCTAGTTTCTCGGGAAGCTGTTGTGGCACTCAGCTTTCTTATCGAAGGTACAGTGAGTGGAGCTAGGAAGATATATCCGCTTTATGAACTTGCACTGTGGCAACCACTGCATGCAGAAACTGGCTTCTCAAAGACCTCTAAGACTTTTTCTTTCTACAAGCTGGAAGCCTGGTTGAGAACCTGCTTGACTGGGAATCCATTTGGTACATCTGCTTGCCTCAAGTCTGGGAAGAAATTGGCTTGGGCTCACCAAGGTATTTATTAATATCTTAATCTATATTAAATTGAATGACAGGTTATGGAACCTAGTATTTTCTGGTGTATTAGTGATCACATATCTTTTGTGAAAGACCTCAAGAATATTGCTACTATAAAAGGGAAAAAAAGGGAACATCTCTATTGAAAATGACTTTTTCTCAGGGCAGCAACAACCTCAGTTGACTCATTAGTCCAACTTGTTTTGGTTGCAACTAACAGAATTCCAACTTCAATTAGTCCTTTCTGTGCTCTACTTTCGTCTTTTCTGGCTCATTTTCCCTCTCACTCTCATGCTGATTTCCTTGAAGCTTTCCCATTTTCTGTGCCGCTTAGCAGAAATTGGCTATTCTGCAGTTATACCCTCATAGACTTGTTGCAAAAATGAAGTTCTTTCACCTATACAGACATAGGCAGACTAGCTATTTCTGAATTAGAAATTTAAATTCATAGTAGAGAGAATTTGGCTTTGGTTGCAAAGGTATCTACTTCTGATAGCCATCCAGTGATGGCTAACGGGATAGTTTCAGGTACTGTATGACTTCTTGGGGCCTAGGTATAAGTTTTAAGAAAAGAGGGCCTCAGAAGTAGTTGCTGCACTAAGGCAAATGCCAGGCAAAATTAATAGGGAAAAACTAGAATATACTTTGAAAATCTCTGAGTTTCAGAGATAAAGAGAAAATAGTTTCCATGCAAATGTAAAAAAAAAAAAAGCAGTTTTGTATCAAATTTTTGTAATGCTAAAATTCAGAAAATGGTTGAGCAACATCTACAGTGATCCAAGTATTTTACATGCAACCAACTGATTACTCTAGCATGAGGTCAGACTCTCAGGTATGTATGGCTTCTATAAACAGGAGATACTACATAATTGTTGATGTTGATAAAAGAAATATAGGTGCAAGTGAGTTTTTAAACATTGTTAGGGTAAGTACTAGGAGGAAAAAGGACATCTTACCTCTTAGGATTATAAAATGTGTTAGATAGTAGGATTACAAATAATTTTTATCTTATTTTACTTACAGTATTTAAAAGTTTTCTACACTAGCCCAATATTAGTTTTCTAATAAAAGAAAACAATAAGAATTGTTTTAAAAGAAGAATAGTATACTATGTGACCTCTCCACATTTGGCAGTTTTCTTTACAAGAGTGGTCCTGATGGCTTGCAGGGAAGTACAGTCTGAGAAAGCAATGACGTCATGGTGAGACTGTGTTTGGAGGGCAGCCTGCACAGAGTTTTTGAGTTGAGTTTGTGCAAGGCACCATGTCTGAGAGGAAGATGTACTCTCAGTAATGATCCTGAGAGTAAAAACATGAACCTAAATAGAATACATGGAATGATGTAGTAAGTAACTTAGGAGGAGTTCAGAATTTGTATTATGGCAATTTAAAAAGAATATTTCAGAGTTGGGATGATAAATTAAGATGAGTTGGGGAAGATACTTGAATTGCATCAACTCTGTCACTTACTAGCCATATGGCACATTACTTAACTTGAAGAGTAGACATGAAAAAAATCTTAGATCTATAGGCAATCTTGAATGGATTGTAGATTTAACCTTTTTTTAAAAAGACAAAAAATTTAAAATTTGGCAACATACAGAAAAGCACAGAGAGTAGTATAGCATATGCCTCTTTACCTGACACCCAGATCTAACACTTTTTAAACCTGTTATGTATCTAATGTTAGACATGTGGACATGTAGATATGTATAAGCTCATTTGGATGATGGGTTTCCTTTGAAACTATCTCATTTGTATTTTTCTTAAATAGTTGAAGGGACAACCAAGAGAGCAAAGATTGCCTGTAATACTCACGTGGCCCCAAGGATGCACCGCATGGTGGTGATGAGCCAGGTTTACAAGCAAACATTGGCCAAGAGCTCAGATACTCTGGTGGGGGCACATGTAAAGATCCATCGTTGCAATGAGTCTTTTATATATCTGCTCTCTCCCTTACGGTAAGCAGTCTTCATAGTGTTCTGACATTGTTAATATCTTCTTTAGAATGGGGTTGGTCCTTTTATTTGTCATCACAGAATAATATTATAGTCAAACGTTTTTAAATTTTGTTCAAAGGAATTTACCTCATTTTTCAGATCCGTGACAATGAGAAGTGCAGAAATAGCACCTTTGTCCTGGGCCCCATACAGACTGCTCTTCACCTCCACAGCTGTGACAACGTTAAAGTCATTGCTGTTTGCCATCGTCTGTCCATCTCGTCGACGACAGGTTGCATCTTTCACATTCTGACACCTACACGTCCCCTTATTCTCTCTGGGAACCAGAGAGTAACTTTTGCCCCTTTTCATACCCATTACCCGATGCTGGAGGACCACATGGCCAGGACCGGCCTTGCTACAGTGCCTAACTACTGGGATAATCCCATGATTGTGTGCAGAGAGAACAGCAGCCCAAGTGTCTTCCGACTCCTACCGCCGTGTGAATTCTATGTGTTTATTATTCCATTTGAAATGGAAGGGGACACAACAGAGATACCTGGGGGTCTTCCATCTGCATATCAGAAAGCACTGAGCCAAAGGGGAAAAAAGATACAGGTCTGGCAGAAAACTGTGAAGGAAGCTCGTTTAACAAAGTGAGTAGTTTCTAGAAGTAAGTAGTAACTTGTCTTATGTAAAACTCCACAGGCAAGCAAATTAACCTGCATGCGTGCTCAGTGTCTCAGTCGCGTTTGGTGCTTTTGTGACCCCATAGACTGAAGCCCTCCAGGCTCCTCTGTCCATGGCATTCTCCAGGCAAGACTATTGGAGTGGGTTGCCTTTTCCTACTCCAGGGGATCTTCCCGACCCCCAGACCTGCAGCTCTTGCGTTGGCAAGTAGATTCTTTAT
Source organism: Madoqua kirkii (assembly GCA_006408675.1). Classification (NCBI taxonomy): domain Eukaryota; kingdom Metazoa; phylum Chordata; class Mammalia; order Artiodactyla; family Bovidae; genus Madoqua; species Madoqua kirkii. The sequence continues at coordinate 21,992 of SJYC01071421.1, forward strand.
GACTGCACCATCTGGGAAGCCCCCAAATTAATCTGCACATGTTTATAATTGTGCTAAACAAACAAAAAAGACAAAGTGTGTCTTTTGTTAAGGTCACTATTCCAGGTACTGTTTGATTGGGGGATGGGAGCATGTGGATATTCAAGTATTAGACTCCTTCCTTTTTTGGGGGGGGTATAGTAAATTTTATTTATTTTTTTTATACATAAAAAAACACTTTGTATTGGGGTATAGCCAGTTAACAATGTTGTGATATTTCCAGGGGAACAGTGAAGGGACTCACCATGCATAATACATGTATCCATTCTCCCCTAAAATTCCCTTCTACCCAGGCTGCCACGTAACACTGAGCAGAGTTCCATGTGCTATACAATAGGTTTTTGTTAGTTATCCATTCTAAATACAGCATTATGTACATTACCTTCCCAAACAGACTCTCTCCTTTTAAGAAGCTTCAGTTTAACTGGCAGATATAAGACTTAAATGAAGGACCATATATAAGGTCAATCATAAATGGATTACTTTTAGTTTTTAATTTTCTCCTCTGCACTATATTGGTGGTTCTCAAATGGTTGTGTATCAGGATCATCTAAAGAGCTTGTTAAAAATACAGTTCCTGGCTCCTCTACAGATAGACTTCCCAAAGTGGATTCCTAATGCTGGTCCATGGACTTGTGCCAGTTTTTGTCAAAGTTCCTAATTAATAGTAAATTGTGAAAAATAAGTACAGTGTTTTTAAGTAGTGCTAAATTTAGTCAACTTAGAATACTGTCTTTTATTCTGAAATTGTTTCTTTCTTTGTAGGTACTGAAGTATCTTGTTTTTAATAACATGCTTGATATAATAGATGCTTATGGTTTATTATGTCCATCACAAAATTTTATTTCAAGGGTTTAAACTTTAAACTCTAGGAGCTAGGGACACACTGTATATAAAGCATATATAAAGATTCAGAAAACATGAATGTGGGTAGTCAGAGAAGACTGATGGAAAGAATTTGTGTTGGACATTGAAAAATGAGCAGAGTCTGGATAGGAATTGAAGGTTAGGCTGAATACTTGAAACAGCATTAGAGGAACAGATGTGGAAGCAGAAGCAGACTTAAAGTGTCCTGGAAATCAGTTGCTTAAACAAGATTCAGAGTGTGGATAATGATATTTAAACCTGTATGAGTAGATCAAGCCAGATCATGTAGAATCTTGCATGTCAGTCAATAAGAGTTAGATTTATGTGGAATTAAATAATAGAAGGCATAAAAGGGTTTTAAACAATGGAATGAAGTTTGGAAAGCCATTTCATTTATTAGGAACAGTTCTAGAATGCCTGCAATATGCAAACCACCTTATTAGATGGTATGGCAGATAAAGAAATGTGATTGGCACACATGATGATCCTCTGATTAGATCTGAAAGAGAGAAGTCAGGGTGATATTGCAGTATTCTAGACTAAGAAACTGGACTAGAGTGGAGATAAAGGGTGTGGAAACCAGAAATATTTTGCCAGGAGGCTGAACTTGGTACAAGATTTTCTAAAAGACAAAGATGACTTCAAAAATTGGACTCTGGTTTAGACACCTTTGATCACTTTTCTTCTGAACAGAATAGCATGTACAACTTAAAAAGTAGTGGGTGTTCAGAATAATTATGAAGTAATTATTTAATAATTAAGTAATCATTGTCTATACAATATTTTGGTATTTAATTTTGTTAGAGATGTTAGGAAAGATAACTAGGAAACATTATAGTACCACAAGATGGAGGGGTGCTTCTTCTACAACATTGTCCATTTGAGAGCTGGAGCTAATTTGAGAAGAGGGTATCAATTCTCTTGGAGGCTGTTTACATGAAATGTCCTATATCCTAATAATGTCTTATCCTTAAGACTTAGAAAAAACTCTTACTTTAATAATTGGATTCCATTTGCTTGGTATTCATTTTTTGTTATTAGTTTTCCTGATTATCATTATCTTGGAAAATAGAAGCCATTCTAAAAATGTTTCTATTTCTCATGATCCAGAGCTGTGATTTGATGTGTAAGTAGGAGTGCCTATTTTAATTAGAACTCTTGATTTTATTGGATGTTAAAATTCATGTTGTTCTTTGGACTGCTGTGTCTGTATTGTAGTGGAAAGTACTCTGACTCAGGAATTAATACAGACCATGCCACTTACTGTGTGATACTGAAGGTGTCATCTGAGATCTCTTGGCTATATCAACATATATATAGTGTATTTTCTACCTGATACGATTGATATAAAGGTTCATTAATAAAGATAACTTATAGTAATGAGGCATGTACAAGACACTATAGTGGTGTGTCCTGTACCATGTGTGGTAGTGTGAGTGTAAGACACCCTGCTTAGTGATGAGTTTGAGAGACACATCTTCTAGGTGAGATTGTTTACTCAATATCTGAGATGTGACCTGTTAGAATTAACTTCATTCTAAGAGAAACTGTTGAAAAAAGACTCGATCCAGCCATCTAATTTTCTGGATGCAGTTTTGTGGCATATGGATTAAGGAAGGGAGTATATAAAATATACTTACACACTTGCATTTAGATTCTTTTCTTAAAAACCTTTTTGTTTTGTATTGAGGTATAGCAAATTAACAATGTTGTGATAGTTTCAGATGGACAGCAAAGGGACTTAGTCATACATATACATGTATCCATTCTCCTTCAAACTCCTCTCCCATCGAGGCTGCCACATAAAACTGAGCAGAGCTCCACGTGTTATACAGTAGGTCCTTGTTGGTTATTTCATTTTAAATATAACAGTGTATACATGTCCATCCCAAATTCCCTAACTGTCCCTTCCCCTCATCCCTCCCGCTGGCAACCATAAGTTTGTTTTCTAAGTCTGTGAGGCTCTTTTTGTTTTGTAAGTTTGCATTTAGCTTCTTCAAAACAATTGCTGGCTACCAAAAATATAAACATTGGTAATAGTCACAACTCATGCTTTATCTGGGAATCCACTGTAAAAATACTGCTGTTATCTGTAACAAACATTCCACTTGGTTTATGTCTCGTGGATTGAGCCACCAGGATACTAATAATACAGATTAGTCATGTTCAGCTTAGCAAAACAATGCTGATGACCATAAAGGTAAGTAAGATGTACTGAGCAGTTACTATGTGCCCTGTACTGTTCTAAGCACCTTCTATGTATTAACTCATTTCTTCTTCCTAACATCAAGGCTGTATATTGTCACCCTGCTTATTTAACTCATATGCAGAGTACATCATGAGAAACGCTGGTCTGGATGAAGCACAAACTAGAATCAAGATTGCTGGGAGAAATATCAATAACCTCAGATATGTAGATGATATCACCCTAATGGCAGAAAGAGAAGAATTAAAGAGCCTCTTGATGAAAGTGAAAGAGAGTGAAAAAGTTGGCTTAAAGCTCAACATTTAGAAAACTAAGATCATGGCATTCAGTCCCATCACTTCGTGGGAAATAGATGGGGAAACAGTGGCTGACATTTTTGGGAGTTCCAAAATCACTGCAGATGGTGATTGCAGCCATGAAATTAAAAGACACTTACTCCTTGGAAGGAAAGTTATGACCAACCTAGACAGCATATTAAAAAGCAGAGACATCACTTTGTCAGCAAAGGTCCGTCTAGTCAAGGCTATGGTTTTTCCACTGGTCATGTATGGATGTGAGAGTTGGACTATAAAGAAAGCTGAGCATAGAAGAATTGATGCTTTTGAACTGTGGTGTTGGAGAAGACTCTTGAGAGTCCCTTGGACTGCAAGGAGATCCAACCAGTCCATCCTAAAGGAGATCAGTCCTGGGTGTTCATTGGAAGGACTGATGCTGAAGCTGAAACTACAATATTTTGGTCACCTGATGAGAAGAGCTGACTCATTTGAAAAGACCTTGATGCTGGGAAAGATTGAAGATGAGAGTAGGGGACGACAGAAGATGAGATGGTTAGATGACATCACCAACTCAATGCACATGAGTTTGGGTAAACTCTGGGAGTTGGTGATGGACAGGGAGGCCTGGTTCATGGGGTCGCAAAGAGTCGGACATGACTGAGTGACTGAACTGAACTGAACAATTCCTTATCACGGGTGAGGAAATAAGGAACAGAGAAATTTAAGTAATTTACCCAAAGTCACACAGGAGTCAGGATTTGCATCTAGTCAGCCTGGTTCTAGAATCTAGGTTCTTAGTGTCTCTACTGTTTTCTGTGAACTATTATCATATAGAATATAATCATTATAATGATGTGATATAAAAGTGGATCATTGGAAAAACATTCTTTTAAAGCAATTCTGTTGTTTGGATGCTGCTTGTATTTAGATGCCTAGATTTTCTCCCACGTACAGAAAGCTTATACACATGTGCAGAATCTGGAATGTGATAAGGCACTTAACACATGTTAACTGTGAGTTAGAGTGTCTTCAAGTGGTAAGATCCTTGATAACAATAGAAACAAGGAAAAGCACACAATTTCACCTTGGGAACATGGAAAGACAGAGAAATTATTTTCTAATTTAAAAGGAAACTCCCAACATCATCCTTTTAAAGTGACTAGGTTATATCATTTCCTTACTGTGGCCCCTCTCATGAGTCCCCATCACACTTGAAATAAAATGCAATATAAAACCTTCATGGTACCTACCAGGCCCTTTCTGCCTCATTTTTCTGCCATTCTTTTCCTTATTCACTGTCCTCCCACCATACTATGATCTTACTCATTGCCATCCAGCCATACACCACCAGGAATGAATCTGTAGAATAAATTTGGGTATCATTACTTATTGCAAGGAGAGAGAGAATTAGTTACACATCCATAAAAGCATGTTTAAAAGAACTGATCATTGCATTCTGGCTGTGATAGATGATTTGGGGGAGGGTCCTGTTGTGAGTTGGATGCAATCTGAAAGTGAGGGTAATTCTGTGATTTGGTATCATAATACTTTTTATATTAGAGAAGAGAGGAATGAAGGGGATAAAAATGTGGTTGTAAAGAAACAGCAGTCACTCATTAGCCAGGAAAGGATAATGCTCGTCATTTTTATGGTTTGGATCACAAAATGTTTTTGTTTTTTATCCAGACCTGAGATATAATTATGGAGTGGTTTTGTTTTTGTGTTGATCTAGCATCATCCCACAATGATCTTGTCTGCTGTTGGTGTGCTGTGGGATTATATATGTTTAACAGAAGAGCACCACAACCAGGCCAGATCCAGACTACATCTAGGCCTAGCTAAGCCTAGGTGCTAAGCCAGCTCCTGGCTGTCAAGAGCTTCTCTTCTCTTGCTTATCCTGAACATGTTAAATATTCTTTCACTTTTGAGCCTTTGCAGTTTTTGTTCCCTCTGCCTGGAATGTTCTTTTCCAGATACTTATTTTGCTTAATCCACCACTTCATTCAGATTTCTGCTTAAGTGTGAGCTTAGGTGTCTCCTGTCCGTCCTTTCTAAATTAGCATTCCCAATACTCTGAATTTCCCTACTCTGCTCTGTTTTTCTAACTACTTAGGTTCACACACACACACACACACACACACACACACACACACACACATACACACATACACACACATTACTTATTACCTATATTCCCTACTAGAATATGCAGTTCACAAGGAGCACAGACTACATAGATCACAATGGGAACCACTCCCTCTGGAGTCGTGTGGTGCAAACCTGCCTGGACAGAGGCTACTTCTCTTTTCTTTACATGACTTATCAGTCAGAACACTACTCAGCATCACTGGTCCTCAGGAAATATCTGTTGAGTGAATAATCACAGTAGAACAAAATATATAATTACTGACAAGTCTTTACAAAGAGAATTGTATTTGACCAATCTTTTTTTTTTTGGTTTTGGTGGTGGTGGTGATGTAGTATGTAGCACTGAACAAAGCAGTCATTCAGAGAACAAATGAATAACTAGAAATAATTTAAAATTTATCCTATTAAAGCATTTTATAACCACTTGGTATAAAATGAATATGAGTGCATTGTTTTTGCAATTTTAGGGATCAAAGGAAGCAGTTTCAGGTACTTGTGGAAAACAAGTTTTATGAGTGGTTGATTAATACAGGACACCATCAGCAGCTGGACAGTCTTGTGTCTCCTGCAGCAGGCTCCAAACAAGCAGCAGGATAAGACTTCCTCTTCGAAACACTGGTAGGTATTTACAATGGTGATGGCGACCACATAAATTATTTGGAGGAAATCTTATAAGTGTGCCCCCCCCCCAAAAAAAAACCTCACAGACTGTTATGTTACCAACCATAGCTATTTTTTTCCACTGCGCCACCAGCATATACAGAATTTTAAATGCCCATATTTGTGACATTTTATACTGAGAAGACCAACCAGAATATTCAAACAGAACCTATAGTATTATCAGCAAATAAAATAGTCAAATTTGTCTTTTTTGTCTCTTGCCTGGCACAGTCCAAAGCTGTTTTGTACTTCCCTGTATATGGCTTTAAGGTTTACTCTTTCTAACACATTTCACTTCTATCCTGCAAACCCACATACTAGTCATTTAATTTAGCTAGTCTTTGTTAATTGTGCCTTAATAAATAACTAGAATAATCCAAATGAAGATTTGAAGACTAAACTCTAGGAAACCTGCAGATTCAATAGAAGAGGACATAGATACAGACAACATTTACTGGAAGTTGTTTAATCCAAATAGTATTTTTTTTTAATAGAAATTAGCTTATTTTGCTATTTCAAAGTATCTTTAAAGACTCAAAATAGAAAAACACAAAGGACATAAATAGGTAGTTCACAGAAAGATACTTACAAAGATCCTCACTTTCACCTAAAATTAGAAATGTAAGATACTATTTTTCATCTATCACATTGGTAAAGGTCAAAAATGTAATTTATAACACTAAGACATTTCACTTATCACTGAGCAAAGTAAATTTGTGCAACCTTTTTGGAGGATAGTTTGACAAAATCAGAATTAAAAATGCACACATTCTTTGACTTTGTAATTTCACATCTTAGATTTAGCTTACAGATATGTAAAGATCTGTTTAAAAGAAATGTTCGTTGTAGCATTATTTGAAATAGCTGTAGGCTGGAAACAAGCCAAACGTTTCTCAGTAGAGGGCTGGTGCCTATGAACCAGTTCATTCATGCCCGGAATGCATCTTCTTTAGAAAGAGTGGAGGATATCTCCGGGTGTTTACCTTGAATGATCTGTAGTGGAGTGAAAGTAAGAGGTGAGAAGGGGAGTAAACTGTTGCCTTGTGTGTCTGAGAAAAAAAGGAGGGATAATCCCACATATTTGTATACTAATTATATGCTTTTAAAATTTCTGAAAAGTTATAAAGAAATTGTTAGTGTTTATCTGAGGAATGAGACTGGATGTCTAGGGTAGGAGAAAACTTAGTCTTAGTTTTTATTGAGATATAATTCACATACCATAAAACTTACTTTTTAAAGTGAAGAATTCAGCAGCTTTGATTATATTCACAAGTTTCTACAACCATCACCATGAACAAATCCAGAACATTTTCATCACCCTAGAAATAAAGCCCATATACATTGATAGTCAAGCCCAAATCCTCCAACTCATACCTCCTCTATCCCCTGTTCCCAGGCAATCTCTAACCTGCTATTTGTCACTTGACTTGTTAGTTTTGGACATTTCATATATTGATAAGTGGAATCATGCAACATAATGGCGTTTGTGTCTGACTTCTTTTACTTAGCATAATGTTTTTAAGGTTTATCTATAGCATGTGTCAGTATTCTTTTTTATGATTGGATACTGTTCCATTTGTAGAAGGCGACGGCACCCCACTCCAGTACTCTTGCCTGGAAAATCCCATGGATGGAGGAGCCTGGTGGGCTGCAGTCCATGGGGTCGTGAAGAGTCGGACACAACTTAGCAACTAAACAACAACTATTAATATTCCATTATATGGATATACCACACTTTGTCTGTTCATCAGTTGGTAGACATTTGAGTTGCTTCCACTTGTTAGCTGTTGTGAATAATGCTGCTATATATACTTTCATGTACAAATTTTTGTGTAGAGATATGTTTTTATTTATCTTCAGTATACAATACAGAGGAGTAGAATTGAAAGGCCATATGTTTAATTTTTTGAGGAACTGCTGAACTGTTTTCCAAAGCTGGGTAGCATATTCTTTACTGTTTATACATTGTATCTTCAATATGTATTACTCTTTATGAAAAAAGAATTTTACAATACTTCAGTCGCTCAGTCATGTCTGACTGTTTGCAGCTCCATGGACTACAGCACAACAGGCTTCCCTCTCCATCACCACCTCCCAAAGCTCACTCAAACTCACATCCATTGAGTTGGTGATGCCGTCCAACCATCTCATCCTCTGCTGTTCCCTTCTCCTCCTGCCTTCAGTCTTTTCCAGCATCAAGGTCTTTTCCAGTGAGTCAGTTCTTCACATCAGGTGGCCAAAGTATTGGAGATTCAGCTTCAGCATCAGTCTTTCCAATGAATATTCAGGACTGAATTCCTTTAGGATTGACTGGTTAGATCTTGCAGCCCAGGGGACTCTCAGGAGTCCTTATGCTCAGCTTTCTTTATAGTCCAACTCTCACATCCATACATAACCACTGGAAAAACCATACCTTTGGCTAGACAGACCTTTGTCAGCAAAGTAATGTCTCTGCTTTTTAATGTTCTGTCTAGGTTTGTCATAGTTTTTCTTCCAAGGACCAAACGTCTTTTAATTTTATGGCTGCAGTCCCCATCTGCAGTGATTTTGGAGCCCAAGAAAATAAAGTCTGTCACTTACAATACTTAGTTAATAAATAGTGAGATTAAGAATTGAAAATCTGATGAAGATTATACAAAGGAGATGGGAACTATAAGGATAAAATTTTACTTTAGACTAATCCCCACTGCCTACTACTTTGTCTATATGTGAGTTTCTTTTCTTTATGTCTATATGTGAACCTAAGAAAAAAGGAATGTAGTTAACTTTTAACTCACATGTTTTATCACTCTAAATTACCATCTGATTGATTTATGTGATGTTGTGAAAAGGGTTGTTTCCTATTTTTCCTTGAAGGCGACAGAAAATTAGAAGATTATACAAAGGAGATGGGAACTATAAGGATAAAATTTTACTTTAGACTAATCCCCACTGCCTACTACTTTGTCTATATGTGAGTTTCTTTTCTTTATGTCTATATGTGAACCTAAGAAAAAAGGAATGTAGTTAACTTTTAACTCACATGTTTTATCACTCTAAATTACCATCTGATTGATTTATGTGATGTTGTGAAAAGGGTTGTTTCCTATTTTTCCTTGAAGGCGACAGAAAATTAAGTGATTATAGTTTTGTTTTCTTTCTTTTTTTTTTTTTTTCAGTCATTTTCAGGGTCCTGGCAACATGCGGATGAACAGAAAATTGTGCACATGTTGAAACTAAACTGTGAAGGTGCTTTTGCTGCTTGAGACTTTGGAGATTTTTCTTCCTATTTAAGACCTTTCTTTATGTTTCCTTCCAATTTCATTTGTTATTGTTTACATTGAATTTTAGTCTAAACTTCTATTATATAAACATTGTTTATAGAATATCAGAAGGCTCATTTTATGATGCTAAAATGAAAA
>SJYC01071423.1:0-20657 GCA_006408675.1 Madoqua kirkii
CCCAACGTCCCCTCCCCACCCGGTTCAAGCATACCCAGAAGAGCACTGATATTATTTAGAATTATTATCTCCCTCTATCTTTTATTATTTTGTTGCTCTGAAATGGGGGATTTCAAGAAAACTGGACAAAAGCATTCTTAGACTATTTCAGCTCTGTTTCCATCTTGAACATTCCTTAGTGACAATTCCTTTCCTCGCGGCAGAGTCAGAAGTGGATTCCAATCCTTCCACTGGCACGTGTTAACTGTAAGTCACACAGTCTAATATGCATAACCTCAATTTCCTTATTTGTAAAATACAACAGTTTGTGGGCATTAAAATGGATAATATATGAAACTACTTAGCATCCATTATTTATAGTAGCTGTATTCTATACAGAGTATGAACACTGAATAGTAAACACTGAACTAGTTTTTCCTCAAGGAAATACACGGTTGGGTTCCTGTGAGCCTCTGGTCACAATATTCTTGTCAATTAATCAATATATAACCTTTTAAAATATGTTTTTCTTGTAATATATATTATTGATTCATTATTTTCTCTGTAAGGCACATCGCAGCTTTCTTATGCTTGGGAACACTGGACAGGATCTTAGAACTGCCTTTGGGGTGGTTCTATATAGCAAAATCATGAACCAGGAAGGAAATGATGCAAAAAACACAGAAACACTGCAAAAAGAACTCCTGTTTACAGTACAAGAGCTGAAACAAGAAGGCAGAGTGTTTATTCCACCTCAACTGGGAATGTGCACACTGGGTGACAAATTTTTTGCTGCTATGTTCATGTCTGAGAATGACCTCCAAAGCACCATGAGCCGTGATTTGGGAATTACACATGTGCTGAAGTGAGTGGGCAAATTCATGAGTACGGAATATGTGAATGACGAAGATCGAGTACCTTTCCCACCTTGGTGCTTGACCTGGTACCTTTCCCCAAGACATTAAGTATTAGACCTCTGTTGTCAAGTTTCTCTGTTTTCTGGGTTTTGTTATTTTACTTGTTTAGCTTTTTCATAACTCTAGTACCCCAGTTGTTTTCAGAAAAGCGTCTCGGCATTTTGGCAGATGCTTCCTAGTTGGGAAGAAACATACCAGAATCATCCACCCCATCCTGTTGCCTTGAAAAACAGCCACGCTCCACAGGAGTCTGGCTGTCCGTTAGTTCTCACGCCCGCCTCCCTACTGGTTCTGAGTCCCACCATCCCCGGGCCAGCAGGGTCGTCCAGAGAGCTCACACACACACACTCTCTGATTTCTCACTTTCTCCTCAGTTTGTCTTGTTTGGAGTCTCTTAGGCAACAGAGAACAGTGAATCACCAAGCTTTCTTTCCAGCCCTTTGCCTGGTAGCGCTTAGTATCCGGAGAGAAGGATCCCTCTGTGCGGGGGAAGCCAGTGTGTCCACGGGCACCTCCTCCTTCTGCCTCTTTCACTCAAGCCTCAGACTTCACAATCAGAGAACTGTGCGCCCGGAGAGGCCGGGGGTCTTGCATACACTACAAAAGGGAGAAATAGGCTTTTTAGCCCCAGTTTACAGACAAGGAGCTGGGGCTCAGAGAGGATGAACAACTTGTCCAAGGTTACCGGTTCCCAGGTTCTGGTTCTTTCCAGTGCACCATGCAACTTCTGCTTCTCAACCTTCACAACATAGAACCAGGGTACCCTTGCAGTCATAACAGGAGCTATTTCTTTTAGAATAGCTTTATAGAGATATAATCCACACACCATGCAACCTGTTAAAACACACAACTCAGTGGCTTTTGGTGTATGCACAGCCATAAGCAACCATCTCCACCGTCAATTTTAGAGCATTTTTGTCACCTCAGAAAGAAACCTGCACTCTTTGGGGATCACTGCCATTGCCCACCCCCACCCTCACCCCTCAGCCCTGGCAATCACCAATCTCCTGTCTCTATTTATGTATTTGCCTATTCTGGACATTTTACAAAAACCAACTCATATAATAAATGGTCTTTTGTGACTGACTTCTCTCTCTTAACCAAATGTTTTCAGAAGTCATTCATGTTATATCATGCTTCATTCTTTTTATGACCAAATAATATTCCATTGTGTGGATATCCCACACTTTATTCACCAGCTGATGAACATTTGAATCCTGTTGCTATAAACGTTCCTGCACAAATTTTTACGTGGACACATAGTTTCATTTTGCCTGAGTATACACCCAGCAGGGCAAATAGGTCAGGGAGACTAAGCTATTTCTTCTTAAATGCTGGAAGCTTGTGGGGACTTGAAGCCACACAGACCTCAGTTCAAAACTCTACTTTCTAGCTATAGGATTTCAGGCAAAAACAAATCTCTTAGTCTCTGTTTTCTTGTATATAAAATAAAGATAATTACACCCACTTCCAGAGGTTTTGCTGGCACTAGAAGTGATAATAAAGGGAAATTCTTAATTCAGTGAATGATCCAAAGGAGCAAGTACTCAGTAAGGGCAGTTATTCTAAAATCCTCCCAAATAGGGAATCCCTGCAGGAGCAGACGTAAGAGGAGTGATTGGTGCTGAAAAGATTGGAGCCCGTAGGCTGGTGGTCTCTTCAGTCCCTCCCCACTTTAATGATCCGTGAGTGTCTAGGAGACAGTGTCTGGTGAACAGGTACAGACGAGGGAGGAAGGGGGGTGGTTTATGGAGGCTGGGGAGGATTACAGGAGAGCAGAGAACTCTTGCCCTTGAGGGGAGCAGCTACTTGCACAGAAAGGGGAAGGTGATCTCTCTAACTTCATTTCTTCCAGGCCTTGGGATGCCCCCTTGGTTTTCTCTTACCTCTGTAAACCATCTCATTTCCTTTCTCTTTGGTGAAATGGCTTCCTGTTTCCCCAGCACCCCGGAGGCCCTTTGTGAGTCAGCAGCCTCCAGGGCTCAGCAACCTGGTTGAATGGTTCTGGAATTGATGAGCTCCAAGGGAAAGCCTGCCAGCACTTTGTCCCCTGGGAGGACACTGGGCAGAGATTTGTTCCCATTGTTCATGGCCCACCTCCCTGAACAGGCCACATTAGCCCGCGCGCTGACCCGTGGGCCTGGACAATGGGGGTCTGTCTGGGGTGCTGACCTCGCGCTTCTCAGCACACACCGCATGCTGCGCGGCGCTCATGGGGAACCTGATGACCCGGACTAGGCTGGTTCTGCAGGGTCCAGCACTCAGGACAGCAAGAGAAATCTTTAGGCCTTGTGTTCCAGTGAGCCGGGGAGGGGCAGGGGACTTCCTGCAGGTTGGTTATAAACTAGAAACAAAAGCATCTCAGCCACTAACAAGCTTTGGAGGCCTCCTCTAAAAGCCAGGGGTCTTTGCCGTGGAGAGGGAGCTGGCTGTGTCTCAGGCTCACAGTCACACAGGTGCTATATAGGTGCTGTTCCAGAGCTGATAGGGCCTTTCATATGCAACTCCACATGTACCCCTCATCACGATTATGAGAAAAAAAGACAACATTTTATTCCCACTTTACATGTGAATACACTGAGTCACTGAAGGGCTATGTGACTGTAGGGGTCATTATAGACCTCTTGGGTCCCAATGGTCAGCAACAGCCCTTTGGTATAACAGGTGCTCAGGCCAAAAGTCTCTCCCATGATACAACTTTGTAAAGACCATCTTAAGAAAGACGCATACTTTCAGAGTAGGTGGCTTCTGTGATTGAGTGAAATCCAGGTGAGCACAGGACTGCTGGGCTGGGGAAGGATGTGTGAGTGTCAGTGTGCATGCATCAGAAAGACACATAGAGATGCTTTCTGTTTAGGCCTTGTTTTGTGTCGTCTTCCTTTCTGCCTTTCATTTTTCCGGTTTCTGATTGGGCCCTGCCACAACAGGACAATCTGACAGATCTGTCAAGCAAAGTGGAGGTTTGATGGGTTATCCTTCAGGCTTATCCTTTTAAGCAAATCCAGTTCATGAAAAGTTTCAAACGTATAAAACAAGTAAATTAGGGGGAGAATATTAACTTTAAAGTGGCTACTTACGGGAGTCTTTTAAAAGTTTACATTGAAAATTTCAGAAAAAATGCAATGCTCATAGAAGGCTTACTATCAAAGAGTTGTGTGTTGAGTGAGAATTTATCACATGGTAGATAAAGCTGAGGTACCCAGACTTATCAAAGGAGATGCTTTGAGTCTGTGACAGTCTCTTCCTGTTATCACACTCTGAAAAGAGGACCCTTTCTCTGCCTTGGGGCCCACACTTTAGAGTATCCTGTGTGCTGTGCGTGCTAAGTCATTTCAGCTGTGTCTGATCCTGTGTGGACCCTATGGATTGTAACCCACCAGGTTCCTCTGTCCATGGAATTCTCCAGGCAAAAATAGTGGAAGGGGTTGCTGTGCCCTTCTCCAAGGAATCTTTCTGACCCAGGGATCGAACCTGTGTCTCTTATGTCTCCTGCATTGGCAGGAGGGTTCTTTACCACTAGCACCACCTGGGAAGACTCAGAAGGATCCTACATATCACAAACTCCAAAATATAAACTGTTTTCTGCGTTTCTGTCTAAATCTCTGTCTCTGTCTGTCTTTCTCTGGTTTGGCAAACAACTGGATAATGGCAATTACAGAAGAGGGTCACTTAGGCTGAAATGGATCCACTAGACCAGGGAAGAGGGAGAAAATCACGGTCTCTGTCCTGGGAAACTAGAGAAACGGGGTCTGATTCAGGTTTTTATCTACTTGTTTGGGAAGGGTAGCTTCATTAAGGGGCTTACCTGGTGGCTCAGATGATAAAGAATCTGCCTGCAACGCGGGAGATGCAGATTTGATCCCTGAGTCAGGAAGACCCCCCGGAGAAAGGAATGGTTACCCATTCCAGTATTCTTGCCTGGAGAGATGGCTAGATAGCATCACTGATGCAAAGGACATGAATTTGAGCAAACTTCAGGAGATGGTGACGGACAGGGTAGCCTGACACGCTGCAGTCCATGGAGTCCCAGAGAGCACAGAGTCGGACATGACTTAGAAACAACATGCTTCATTAAATTCACCCTTTGAAAGTATTTGCCTTGATGAGTTTTGATAAGTGTCTACAGTTATGTAACCACCTGCACAATCAAGGTCTAGACCACTTTCATCATCCAGTTAAATTCCTCTCTGACCCCTTGCAGCCAATCCTCTCCACCCTTCTTGCTCTGGAACCACCACCATACCCTCACTTCTAGAATGTCATGAAGGTGGATCATGCAGCCTGGAGCCTGCTGTGCCTGGATTCTTCTCTTAACATGATGCTTTTGAGGTATGTCTGACTTGTTGCATATTAGTAGTCTATTTTTTTTAAGTTACTGAGTGGTGTTCTACTGTATGGATATACCACATTTTGCTTTATTGCTTACCAGCTGAAGGAAATTGGGTTGTTTCCAGAAGGCCTGACTTGTTGACAGTCACTTCCTACACACAAAGAAGGTATCTAGCCAAAGCATTTTCTATAAGATAGTTCTTTCTCTTCTCTGTACTTAAGTGATGTGGTTTAGGGAGGTACTTAGAATTGCCTGGAATTCCTGGTTTGGCAAAATGACACTCAGACTCAGAGAGAGCAACCTGCTTACCTCAGCTCCCTGGGGACCTTGATTAGGTCTGTTCCTATCTGTTCTGAGGGTCTAGTCACCAGCTGGTAGTTCTGGGCCCAGGTCCAGCTAACGCCCCATCCTGGCTTACAGGTTCACAGGTGGCCAGGCTGACCCAGGGGAGAGCTCACCACTTTTAGTCTCTGGGGAGCAAGGGTGGTGCTGGGGAATAGGTTTCGAGGTCCCAGGCCCGTTGAGGGAGTAGCCTTGCTCAGTGTCTCCAGTTTTAGCCATCTGGGTGTGTGGACCTCTGTCTTCACATTTGCGCTAGGCCTGCTCCTGCTGGTAGCTGGGGAGGCCGGCCTGGGGCCTCCTCATCAGCAAACGTTGCCTCTGGACTGGTGGCCCTCTAGTGGCACAGAGGACACAATTCTGAGTCTAAAAGCACCTGCTCTGCCTCCAGAGCATAGCTCCTGTGCCGGGAGGATCTTACCTCATTGTTCTATCTGCTCCCCTGACTGATGGCAGCTGTCCGGCCAGGAGAAAACAACCCGTGCTTGGCAGTCCTCCCCGCATCCTGATCGGCTGCCTCACTCACCCCCCACAGCAGCTGTTTCCTCCTCACCACCCTCCAGGCTCCCCACACACCCGGTCTCTCCAGATACCTCCACCTCCTACTCGGGGGGAACAAGATAGACCACAGGGCCAGGCTTACTCAGCCCCCTCCCCGCTCCCCACAGGATTCTTCCCGTCTCCAGAACATCAGGGGTCCCTGACATTTCGTTCTGGGCAAGAGTGGATCCACCTTCCACTCTCTCCACATAAGGACTCCCGTGTCTATGTCTCCTGAGCCACAGGCTCCAGCTTTCATCGTGTCCTTGTCTCCGACCATTTCTACCCGATCACAAACCCTAACCTCTGTGGGTTCCTCCAAGGCTCCCCTTCTGACCTCCCCCCCACCTTGCGCCTCTGCCCATCCTCCCCTCTCCCCACCCCAGGCCTCTAGGCTTCTCTCGCTCTTTGCAGTCCGTCAGCCTTCCTGTGTTCAGTGTTCTTTCCAAACCACAGTTGTGATTGTGTCATTTCCTCAGTTTAAACCCTTCTCGTGAATTTCTCAGGTTTGGAGTGTTCTGAACCAAATCAATGCAAAGAAATAGAGGAAAACAACAGAATGCAAAAGACTAGAGATCTCTTCAAGAAAATTAGAGAAACCGAAGGAACATTTCATGCAAAGATGGGCTCAATAAAGGACAGAAATGGTATGGACCTAACAGAAGCAGAAAATATCAGAAGAGGTGGCAGGAATACACAGAAGAATTGTACAAAAAAGTTCTTCACGACCCAGATAATCACGAAGATGTGATCACTCACCTAGAGCCAGGCATCTTGGAATGTGAAGTCAAGTGGGCCTTAGAAAGCATCACTACGAACAAAGCTAGTGGAGGTGATGGAATTCCAGTTGAGCTATTTCAAATCCTGAAAGATGATGCTGTGAAAGTGCTGCACTCAATATGCCAGCAAATTTGGAGAACTCAGCATGGCCACAGGACTGGAAAAGGTCAGTGTTCATTCCAATCCCAAAGAAAGGCAATGCAAAAGAATGTTCAAACTACCGCACAATTGCACTTACCTCACATGCTAGTAAAGTAATCCTCAAAATTCTCCAAGCCAGGCTTTAGCAATACGTGAACCATGAACTCCCTCATGTTCAAGCTGGATTTAGAAAAGGCAGAGGAACCAGAGATCAAATTGCCAACATCTGCTGTATCATGGAAAAAGCAAGAGAGTTCCAGAAAAACATCTATCTGCTTTATTGACTATGCCAAAGCCTTTGACTGTGTGGATCACAACAAACTGTGGAAAATTATGAAAGACATGGGAATACCAGACCACCTGACCTGGCTCTTGAGAAACGTATATGCAGGTCAGGAAGCAACACTTAGTACTGGACATGGAACAACAGACTGGTTCCAAATAGGAAAAGAAGTACGTCAAGGCTGTGTATTGTCACCCTGCTTATTTAACTCATATGCAGAGTACATCATGAGAAACGCTGAGCTGGAAGAAGCACAAAATGGAATCAAGATTGCCAGGAGGAATATCAATAACCTCAGATATGCAGATGATACTACCCTTATGGCAGAAAATAAAGAGGAACTAAAAAGCCTCTTGATGAAAGTGAAAGAGAGTGAAAAAGTTGACTTAAAGCTCAACATTCAGAAAACGAAGATCATGGCATTCAGTCCCATCACTTCATGGCAAATAGATGGGGAAACAGTGGAAACAGCATCATACTTTATTTTTGGGGGCTCCAAAATCACTGCAGATTGTAATTACAGCCATGAAATTAAAAGACGCTTTCTCCTTGGAAGGAAAGTTATGACCAACCTAGATAGCATATTCAAAAGCAGAGAAATTACTTTGTCAACAAAGGTCCGTCTAGTCAAGGCTATGGTTTTTCCAGTAGTCATGTATGGATGTGAGAATTGGACTGTGAAGAAAGCTGAGCACCGAAGAATTGATGCTTTTGAACTGTGGTGTTGGAGAAGACTCTTGAGAGTCCCTTGGACTGCAAGGAGATCCAACCAGTCCATTCTGAAGGAGATCAGCCCTGGGATTTCTTTGGAGGGAATGATGCTAAAGCTGAAACTCCAGTACTTTGGCCACCTCATGCAAAGAGTTGACTCATTGGAAAAGATTCTGATGCTGGGAGGGATTGGGGGCAGGAACAGAAGGGGATGAGAGAGGATGAGATGGCTGGATGACATCACCGACTTAATGGAGGTGAGTTTGAGTGAACTCCAGGAGTTGGTGATAGACAGGGAGGCCTGGCCTGCTCTGCTGGGAGCCAGCATGAGGAACTCTGCCCTTGGCAAATGTCAAGAGGAAGGAGGCCTGGCATTACATAAAGGCGAGATCGAGCCTCAAGAGACCCCCTGTTCCCGAGCATCTACCCCTAAAACCAGAATGCCTACTTTACTGTTCTATGCTCTCTCACCTATACCTCTGAGTTCATGGGGGGCTGTTTCCCCTCCACCTCTCTCGGAGAAGGAGTTAACTTGCAGCTCCAGTTAATAAAAATTCCTGGGCGTGACAAGAGTGTTTCAACTTACAAACTCCTCTGAAGTTTCTCTAGCCTGCCTGAGCAGGTTCATCTGGCCACATGTGATTGTTTACAGCCTCCCAACCATGAGAGGCATGAGATCCTTTAAAACTTTCTAAATCCAGACTCTTTTGAGAAGTTACAAAATTATTAGTATAGTATTAGTGGGTTGATTAGAAATTGTATTGGTGAAGGGATTTTCATTTGTTGAGCCAATATTTGCTGCTAAATCTCCATATTCCCTGCCCTTATAATGAATATAACTAGCATATAGGAGAAATAAGTATTAATCTTTAAAATTAATCATGTTAAACCTCAGGCTAAGAAAATTCTTTTCTTGATTCTAACCCACTACACCCTCACCCTATAGGAATGTAACTTTATCTGGTACCTTCGGAGAGTGGCGCCTAGTTTAAGAAAAAAATCACCCCTGGAAAAAATAAGTTTTCTGGTTGACTGACCATTATCAGAAAGGGCCATAAAATGTCAGCAGGCCTTATGGCCAGAAGATGATGCAAAACCCCTAAGACCTTTGTATAATATGAATCATCTGATTTTGACAAGGGTCAGGTCTGCTGACCCCACGTGACTCTGTATTCATCCCTATGTGTAACAAAAAGTATATAAGCAAACCTGAAAATAAAGAAAACAGATTAGTTTCTGGAAAGACTGATTCCCCCGTGTCGTTTCTTTCTTGTTCTCTGCTTTTCTGGCTGAATTCCCATCTGGAGCATGGGTACTCACCAAGCCTGCTAACTGTGCCTGGGCTTCTAAGATCAGACCCAGGAGGCCTCAGTGCCTCCTGTCCTTCAGGAGAACGGAAAGACGTCTGTGGCCTACATAGGTGGTGCAAGCTTCTTGTCTCGAAGCTTTATTGGTATCCCACATAAACCAAGTTATTCAGCATCTTTTTCTCCATTAATTTTCCTACTACACTATTCCTTTCTAATCTCTCTTTATACTTCTAATTAAATAGCTTTTTCCTAGGGTGCTGATTCCTTCTCCCCTTCGAATTACTCTGGATCCACCGAGGCTGGACCTCAGCAAGTGGTGCCCGAACACGGGTTGCAAACAGTCAGACACAACTGAGCAACTGAACTGAGCTGAACTGAACCAAATCCAGACTTCCCAGGCCTTGGCCCACACCCTCCACGAGGCAGCACCCTGTGCCACTGGCCTGGGGTGCTGCTGTGCAGTGACTGTGCAGGGCCATCCAGCCATGCAGAGAAAGGGGCTTGGGAAAACCCCAGGCCCACAGAGGGGTTCATAGGCCTCATCTCTTTCCACTCTCCCAGGCTCCCTCACCCCCACCTCCAACCCACAGTACTCATGGTGAATCAGTGAATCACTGATAATCCGTCAAAGGCAGCTTGCTGTTTCCCACCAGGAATCACCCTCCCTACCTTTCCCAGGTTAAGTCTCCTCCTCATCCTGGCTATCAGCTTAGATGTTTCCTGGGGTAGGGGTAGGGGTGTGGTAACGAGTTGGGGGAGGGCGGGGAGAGTCTCCTCTGCTGACATCACCTCTTCCCATTTGGTTACATGCTCACATATGAGATCCTGCCACTCTCCACCCTCACCACTACCCCAGTCCTCTGTATCCTCAGTCACAGCTGTCTTTCCACATTTCTCTCCTCCTTAGACCATGAACTCCTTGAGGTCAGAGGCTGTATCTTGTCCATATATCACCAGGGTGGATGTCTGTTGTTACATGGACATTTACTGTGCACCTACTATGTGTCAGGTGTTTTGTATACATTGCCAGTACTGCTGGGCTAGGAAGAAAGATTTCTCCTGAAGACCTAAACTTAGGCATAATTTACCAAGCATAACAGCAGAGATGTTCAAAGCCATCTTTGGACAAGAGAAAGACTCCTCACCTCCGAGTTTTATTGTATCCTGATAGAAATTTTGGAGAAAGCAATAGCAACCCACTCCAGTACTCTTGCCTGGAAAATCCCAAGGATGGAGGAGCCTGGTGGGCTGCAGTCCATGGGGTCACACAGAGTCAGACACGACTGAAGTGACTTAGCAGCAGTAGCAGCAGCAATAGAAATTTTAATTGCAGGTGTGCATGCTAAGTTGGTTCGGTCATGTCCTACTCTTTGCAACCCTAAGGGCTGTAGCCCATCAGGCTCCTCTGTCCATGGGATTCTCCAGGCAAGAATACTGGAGTGGGTTACCATGCTCTCCTCCAGGGGACTTTCCCAACCCAGGGACTGAACCCACATATCTTATGTCTCCTGCATTGGCAGGCAGGTTCTTTACCACCAGTGTCACCTGGGAAGCCCCTTTATGAGCAGGGATGCGTTAATAAACAGGGCGGGTTTGGTGAGCCATGGAATCCAAGAAAAGTCGAGTCTCAGGGACAATGTTGGGTGAGTAGGTGAGAATGTCCTAGCACTGACTTTGGAAGAGGAAGCCTGGGAGTACCTTCCCAAGGACAGGAGGTGGAGGAGGCGGGCTTTTGATGGCTGGATTCTCTAGCTGACAGCTGTCAGACATGAGGCCTGCAGCTATCCTCGTCTGAGTCCATGTTTTTCAAACTCGACTCTGATTCTAACCTGGCTTCTGACTAATGTGACTGTTGGTTGGGCATAAGGGCTAAGAGTTCTGTGTCCTCCACTTGTTGTTACTCATAAATTACTGTCCCATCTTTATTGCACTGATACAAGTTGGTTTCTGGACTTACCATGCTGAAGGCCAAATCTTGCACCAGGACAACCTTATCAAAGTGATGAAAGGTATTCTGTGAAAAAAAAAACAAAAACAAAAACAAAAACAGAAACCTAGGACACAGCAGCATTCCCAGGAGGGGACATGTCAGTGGAGCTATGTAGCTACGAATGAGAACTTTTAAAATTTAGACATATGGCCAAGCATAATGGCTAACTGTAGGCTCTAGGAATAGATGATACAGATTCAAAGTCTGGTAAATTATTTACTCTTTCTGTGCCTCAGTTTCCTCATCTACTAAATGGGAATAGTGAAACTGCTTACCTAGCTGAGCACTGACCTGCCACTGCTGCTGGCAATATCCACTAGTAAAGGGAAGCCTCAGGCAGACAGGCAGAGGTGGGTTTTCCAGATGTTTTTATCCGCTTAGTGGAGCTGTGGGCTGGCTTCTTTCAGGTGGGCAGAATTTTTTTTCCTGCCCTTATATAACACTGGCATAGACTTCCCTGTTTCTAACTGGGGGAAAAAAAGGTTGGTATTTTAATAAACTTAAATATGATAAAAAAAATTATCTAAAGCGATGATAGCATGTGATTCAAAGCCCTCAGGGTGCTGTTAGCAATTTGGCATTTCCAATTCTGATGGGAATACTAATGACAATCTAGAAGCAGTGTCATTATGATTAAGATGTTGCAACTGTAGAAACTTAGAAGTGTGAACTGCAGCAGAGGAACAAATGCCAGCATCCCGCCAGAGCCAGCTGTGTATGTCAGTTTTGGTTGGCTCCCCCTTCGCAACTCAAGTTCTAGTTTCTTCACAAGGAACACCAAGAGGCTTCCTGGGATCAAAGACTATCTGAGCTGCTGCGGATGCTAGGGCATCTAGTTCATCACCCTGCCTGGCAGAGGAGGACACTGTGGGCCAGAGAGGATGCATGCCTTGCCCAAGGTCGCCAAGTTCAACAGGCACAGCTGGGAGTAGGATCCAGGTCTTTTCCCCCAGACCAGCACTCTCTGTCTTACACCGCACCACCTCTGTATTCCCCTCTCTAAGCCCCGTTTATTCCCGCTGTAAAATGGTGTTCTAGTCAGCTGGGGCTGCTGTAACAAACAACCACAGACTGAGTAGCCTAAGGAGCAGACACTACTTCTCACAGTTCTGGAAGCTGGTAAGTCCAAGGTTGAGGCATTGGCAGATCTGGTGTCTGGTGAGAGCTTGCTTCCAGGGATGCAGGTGGCCGTCTTGTGTCCTCACAGGCAGAGAGCAGAGAGCAGAGAGGAAGTCTGCAATCCTGTTCCTGAGGGCTCTACACTCACAACCTAATTTTGTGTTTTATAGTTTGTCCTGACAGATCATTTTAATAATATCTTAAGCCTTGACTCAACTGAAATCTAAGTAATTTGTATAAGCCACAGGTAATTAAACATTTCTAGGTGGGGCTTCCCAGGTGGTGCTAGTGGTAAAGAACCCACCTGCCAATGCAGGAGACATAAGAGATACAGATTGAATCCATGGGTCAGGAAGATCCCCTGGAGGAGGGCATGGCAACCTGCTCCAGTATTCTTGCTGGGATAATCCCATGCACAGAGGAGCCTGGCAGGCTATGGTCCAAGGGTCAAAAACACAAGACACGAATGAAGTGACTTAGCTTGCAGATTTTAATAAGACTTTGTGTAATTCTTGGAAAAAGAACCTGGTGTCTTTGGAGACACACGGACACACAGAAGAGAAACTTTCTTTTTTTCAGTTGTATATATAATGTATATACATTATATACATTATGTATATACATGTATATATCATGTGTGTATGTATATATATATATATATATATATATGTATGATGGTCACTCTGACAAGTGTGAAGTGATAACTCATTGTGGTTTTGATTCGCATTTCTCTAATGATTAGTGACTTGGAGATTCTGTATGTCTTCTTTGGGAAAATGTCTACTTAGGTCTTCTGTCCAATTTTTTTTTTTTTAATTGAACCCTCACAACCTAAATATATCCCAAAGGCCCTAGCTTCAAATACCACCACACTGGAGATTAGGCTTCAATATATTAATTTACAGGGGACACACAGAGGTTCAGTCCAAAGCAAATGGAAATTTAAAATAATTCTTAGATTGTTGTGAGAATTAAATGGGATAGTTTCTGAGAGTTGCTCTGTAAATTGCAGGTACTATACAGGTGTGGGTAGGCAGTGGTGAGGAGTACACGTATGTTTTAGAGACTGGCCTGGTTGGAACCCTTGCTTCCCACTTGCTTCTCTAAACCCCAATTTCTATAAAATGGGGTGATCCCATCTTCTGCATAAAGCTGTTATTTATTTAATTTTTATAACTGCCTTTTTTTTTTACCTTCAAAGATGCATTTTTGTCCCCCTTTTTAAGATGTTTTCATTGACTTTTTTTTTCAGGTTAAAATTTATGAAGTATCTGAGAGACATTTTCTGTAGGCCAATGTTTTTATTATTATTATTATTGTGGCAAAAGTCACTTGATATGAAACATATTATTTTAACCATGTTTAACTGCACAGTTCAGCGGCACTAAGGATATTCACATTGTCGTACAACACTCACTTTCATCCATCTCTTGAATTTTTCACCTTTCTAAGCTGAAATAAGATTTAAATGAGATGCTTATGTAAATGTATACTTCTCTGTCAAAATATTAACTACTAAATTCTCTGTCAAAAATAAAGGATATTAATTCTATCTTTGATATGCTGCCCACCTTTCAGAGGGAGCCCTGAAATCAAACTTGTGGGAATATTCTTCTAGAAATAGAAGGAATGTTGACTGTAATAGGAATTGGCCCAAATTAAACAAAGAAAACTTTTCCTTATCCAAGAGTGCCTACTGTTTCCAGAGGTGTCAGTAAAACCAGCTTAGCAGAGAACAGGCGGCCATGACTTCCCATGAGGTTGACAAGATGTCAAGGGCTGGCTGTCAAAATGAAGGGCTGTTGCCCCAGTGTTCAAAGGATTTGGCTGTGCTATTTATGGGAGCCTAATTTGCTTATGTAAGAGAACACTCAAGGCTGCCATCTTTATAGCCAGTGCAGATCAGCCCCACAGGGCTGCTGTGTGAAGAGAGTGGACTGCTAATCCTCCAGTTAGCTCTCTTCCTCTGCTGTCATGGAGGACGGTAAGAGATGCTCATCCAGATTTCACGTTTTTTTTCCAGTCTGATTTTAGCTCCACGGTGTCCTGCCTTCCTGGTCTTACCCCTTTACATTTGCTGTTTAAGGTAGTCCACGTGTGTAAAAGCTGTACACAGTACAGAATAGTGTTCTGTCTCCTTCACAGCCCTCCTCTATCCTGACACCCCTGCTCTCTCCACCAAAGGGCAACCACCCACTCCATGTTCTCATCTCTGCCCTCAGGGATATTCCTTTCATTTTGTCCTACCTGCTCAATTAAGATATACTCATCGAGAGCCTGTTCTAGGCATTGAGGACAGAGCAGTGACTAAGAAGAAGTCGAAAATTCCTGTCTTTACAGAGCTTACGTACAGATGGTGCTTCTGACCTTTGCATGTGCAGCAGGGCTTATGCGTCCTCAGATGTGCCCGATTCTTTGCAACTCCATGGACTGCAGCCACACAAGCTCCTCTGTCCATGGAATTTTCCAGGCAAGAACACTGGAGTGGGTTGCCATTTCCTACTCGAGGGGATCTTCCTGACCCAGGGATCAAACCCATGTCTCTGACGTCTCCTGCATCAGCAGGCAGATTCTTTACCATTAGGGCCACCTGGGAAGCCCCTTGTGTGTGCTTTCTTTGCTCTTATAATCACGTCCACCCCAGCTTCAGTACATCAATCATTATTTTACACACTTTCCTATGCATTGCTTTTTCTCTTAATCCTGATTCTAGGAGATTAATAATAAAGGATATATTTAAACCTAACCCAGAGGTCTTTTTGTTTTGGTCACCTGGGCCCCAGACATCAGTCTCAGCCAGAAGGAAGGTAAAGTCCACAAATGACTCCTGGCCAGACAGGTAGGAAGGAAGGGCTAGAGCTTCAGTCTTTTGGGGGGAAACCTTGGTAACCAGGTCCAGACTACTGCAGGAGGATTAATCAGGGTTTTTTATGTTCTTAGGATCAGAAATCCAACTTAGATTGGCCTGAACAAGGTGGTAAGGCCTCAGAGGCAGCTCTCAGGGCAGGAAAAGGACAGAATTACCAGCTCCAGGGTCCAAGGTTACGTCCAGCTCTCCATCAGTCCTCTTCTCTGCATTTGTCTGGTTCAGTGGGCATGTTGGCCTCCATCTGTCCTCAGGAAGCAGATCCTTTGCATTTTAGGGGGGAACAAGAGTACTACAGGTCAGGCAAGGATACCTATTGGCCAGAACAGGGGCATGTGCTCACCTTTTTATCCAGGGAGATGGTGTCTATTTCCAGGAGAAGGGACATGGGAATGTTCTCAAAACAGAATAGCTACTAAGCCCTGTTTAATGGGCTTCTGGCAGTCACCCTTCTGGGTGGCATCCTTGCCAGTCCAGTGTTTCTTGGACCAAATGGCATGCCTAAGTTAGAATGGAAATTTCCAGAGCTATTTTAGAGAGTTTTATACAACATATATTTTGGTGCACTGACAAATTATTCTTTCACTGATTCACTCTTTCATCCAACATTAATAAGCATGTGCCTTATGCCAGGCAGTGTTCCGGGCATCTGAAGATACCTGGATGAATGCAAGATACCTGGTCCCTGGTCTGATAAGAGACTCAGTCCCTGCCCTGAGAGCCTGGGGAAAGGAAATGGGCCGAGGGTTGCTGAGATGTTTAACCCACACAAGTTGTGTACAGCAAGTTGTATACAGATGCCTTGGGAAGTGGGTGAGGTCAGCTTACCCTGCCCGTGGGGAGCTTTCAGAGAAGAGAGGCACAGACATGCAGAAGATTTGTGAGGTGGGGTAGGGGGCTTGAGATATATATTAGAGCTCTTTGGGGAACAATAAACAGAAAAACTTAGCTAACTCCAGTTTAAAAAAAAAAAAGGCAGCATACATTTATAGCAGCATTCTGGAAAACCTGGAATGAAGACCTGGAGGACCAAAGGCAAGCCAGGCAGGAGCACACATTCTGTGTCTCTTGTCTTTAGTTCTCTCTGTCTCTGTTGCTGCTGCTGCTAAGTCGCTTCAGTCATGTCCGACTCTGTGCAACTCCACAGACGGCAGCCCATTGGGCTCCGCCATCCCTGGGAGTCTCCAGGCAAGAACACTGGAGTGGGTTGCCATTTCCTTCTCCAATGCATGAAAGTGAAAAGTGAAAGTGAAGTCGCTCAGTCGTGTCTGACTCTTCGCGACCCCATGGACTGCAGCCTACTAGTCTCCTCTGTCCATGCGAGTTTCCAGGCAAGAGTACTGGAGTGGGATGCCATTGCCTTCTCCGCTCTCTCTGTCTCTAGCTCTTTCCAACCACTTCTCCCCAACAGATCAGCTTTCCCGATCCACATGTGGGAGCATGGCAGGTGGAAGGGTTTGAAGGCTAAGTGGGAGAATGGAACGGGGAGGTGGACAGAGGCTAACGGAACAGCCTAGCATTCCACACAGGGCCTGGAACCTCGTGGCAGCTGGGCTGGACTCACAAGCCTTCCCAGGTAGCGAGTGAGGTCGGCCACTGCCAAGCGAGGGCCAGTTATTCCAAAGGAGCAAGAAGGGAAAACTGCCTGACCTCTGAGAGGGGGGATTCTCGCCTGAGGGGCCGCCTGGTGGAAGAGATGTCCAGAGAGCTGAGAAGAAAAGAATGACCTTCCACCAGAGGGATAAAAAGAAGCAGAAGTCCTGTATCCCTCTCTAGGGCACCTACTAGTCACAAGCCAGTGAGTCTTGCTCAGAATGAAGTGTGACAGAAAAGAAGGAAGTCCTTTCAGTATGAGTTTTACACCCATACAGCCTTGTTCTCCAGAAGTTCCAGGCAATGGGCACAGGAGTCAAAGGTTAATGGGAAGGGTTTTCTAAGTGGTCCCCCAGCGCTGCCATGTGGGAGCTCACTCACCACCAGCTCCCAAGTGGCTGCAAACTGTGTGCACAACAGTGCTTAGTGACAAAGAAATAAACTTGCCTCTTCTCTGGATTCAATAAGCCAGTGGCCTGCAGAAGGACATGACGGGAGGGTGTACCTCTGAGGTTCCTTCCACAGGGATGTCACCAATATTTCAATTTGTTTATTTATGGCCTGGATGCTGAAGTTACAGAAAACACACACACCCTTCAGTCCTTCTGGGTGGTTTTCTATAACTGGGCAGAGCAAATTTACAAATTCAAAAAGTCAGGAATACTCCTGTGGCCACTGCTGCTATCCATTCCTACCTGAATATTGGGGCAGGAGAAATGCAACCAAAAGCCACCCTTCAGATTATTCCAGTCTCAGAGGCAGAAGGGTCAACTGGGTGTTCACATACACTATCTATTATAGATTAAGTGGTCTTGTATTTGCTTTGTAAGCATTCTTCCCGTCTATTTGATTGGGTAGCAGTGGGCAGAAGGGGTGGGATGTAAGACTGCCTATTTCAAGAGGCTCTCTCACTGAGGTGTGTTTGGAAGGGTGGTCTCATTGTATTTCTTCTAAATGTTCCATTTACTTTCCCCATCCCACCTTATCCCTTTGACCCAGGGCAATTGATCTCTAATAACAGAAGAGAGTTGGTGCATCCAGAAGTAAAAGGCTGTGGAGCTGGCGGCCTTTAAAATAAGATTTGCTCAATAACGCCTGTTCACTTGTTCATTTTCTCAAGGCTGGGCTTTGAACGGCAATGGTGGCACATGGAGTCCAGGTCTCCAGAGGCTGTGTGCAGGGGCAAATCAGACAAACTCAACACCTATGGGGAGGTCAGTTTTGAGCACCTGGAAGAGGAATCAGGGTTCAGATCCAGCTAAAAATGATATAATTTGCATTTCTTGAGCCCACACTATGAACTAAGCTCTTTTCATTAGACCTGATAAATGGGGGCTAACTATGCCATGTAATAGAAGCACAAGCTGATGTTCAGAGCAATTCACCCGAAGTTTCGTACTTTATAAGTGACAGAGCCAGAATTCAAATCCATGCAGTTTGAGTTCAGAGTCAATACTTCACACAGTCTTATCACTTAACTACGTGTTTGGAGGAAGTTACTTCCCTTGACTAAGCTTCAATTTCCTTACCTAAAAACATGGTTATAATAATTGTTCTTACATTCAAGGTTATTGAGACATTCCATGGGATAGGGAGTTTGGAGCAGGGACGACGAGTGGCAGCAGTTACCATGTGACGCTATGTAAGGGCCAAAAAACCCAGATCCATGCTGGATGACTCTTCCTTGACCCTGGGCTGGCATCCAGGGCCATGTGGTCCTCAGTCTTCAGATCTCTCCAGGGAAGGGTAGCTCGGGGTGGACCTAGAGCCACAAAGCCTCCAACAATGAGAAGGAGGTCCTCTTAAGGTGCAGTGTTAGGCTGTTAAGCCCAGCCAGGTGAAGGGATGTGCTTACCTCTCATGCTTCCCAGCCAAGCCTCACTGGGCTCAGAGGAGGGCCCCCTGCTCGGCACTCATAGAAACCCTCTTGGGCTGGCCTATGATTTGCTGGTGATGGGTGGCGGGTGGTCCCTCTAGCTAGAATGTTCCAGAGAACAGATGGGGCTCTCCAAGCTGTTTGGAGGTGGCAGATTGATGTATATTAACTGGCAAACCGCTCATCTTGTAGAGGCAGCCCGGAAGGAGGCCTGCAATTGTGAGTGGGCGAAGGGGATCATAGGGAGGAAGTTGGCAAGTGCAAGGCACCCTGTAGGCGGAGGCAAGGGCAGAACCGTGGGCGACCGCGTTCTGGAGGTGAGGAGGTGAAACAGCTCGGCTCAGAGCCTGCTTGGCCCTGACTCATCGCCAAGGGAAGCATATTGGATAACATTTGTTAAACTGGTCTCATAGAAACAGTGTTGTGGGAGCCTGGAATCAGCACGTGGTGCTGCCAGAGGCCTTGCCACCCTCCTGGTGCAATCTGCAGACAGGAGACCTCGAGGTCCAGGTGGGGGAGACTTGTCCAAGTTGCAGAGTGACCTGTCTGTTTGTTGACGGCCAAAGGCAGTCTCTCCAAAAGTAAATCCAAGTATTTAAACACATATCTTGCTTCTATTTTTAAAGTTTTCCAAGTGTGATAGTCAGCACAAAGTTTGAAAGAAATCATCCAGTGCTATGATTATGATCATTTTGTTCTTTCATTTCCAGGCCTTTAAAGACACAATTTTTTTATGCAGTTGCACTCATACACGAGAGAAAATTCTTATTCAACAGCCTGATACTTCCTCATGCTACAGGTTTTAGGGTTATCACCAAAAAAAAAAAAAAAAAAGCAAATCCCACAAATCCACGCTCAATGACAGAGTTGGACTCATGAAACATGCCTGGTCTGAATTTAGTTATGAATTTGACAACTTTGTGTTTCGCTTGTGTCCCTCCTGTCCTAGATAATATTTTACGAAAAGATCATTTGTAACCAAAATGAGAAATAGGACGGGGCGAGAAACTGCCTGTTTTTGCCTGAAATCCCAGACATTATCAGTGTTTATGTTCTGTTGGAACAATGGTTCTCAGCTCATCTGCATATTAGAATCACTTGGGGAAATTTTTTTTAATATTTATACCTAGACCTTGTGCCCAGAGACTCCAGTTTTGTTGTTTGGGGATGGAACCCTGGCAGAAGTACTAATACGTTTTTCAAAGCTTTCCTAGGATCTTTCTTCAAAGAATCCTAATGTGCAGCCGAGATGGAGAACCACCAGTGTAACAGACTGAATCCTTAAAAGGTCTTCACCATGTGGCACGTAGAGGATAAGGGCAGATCAGTTAGAGTTCTGTCCTATGACAGGGGCTTTCTTGGCGGTCCAGTGGTTAAGACTCTGCACTTCCAATGAAAGGGGCAAGGGTTCGATCCCTGAGTCAGGGAACCAACGTTCCCCATGCTGCACAGCACAGTAAAAAAAAAAAAAAAAAAAAAATTTAATTAGAATTCTGTCCTGTAATAGACTTTTGCCATCTGCAGAGTGTGACAGCTGCAATTTAAAAACATACTTAAAATTGTTTGGCAGGATATGGCTAAGAATACTGGGTGCTAAGTCATGTCCGACTCTTTGCAGCTCTATGGACTGTAGTCTGCCAGGCTCCCCTGTCCCTGGGATTCTCCAGGCAAGAATACTGGAGTCGGTTGCCATTTCCCTCTCCAGGGAATCTTCCCAACCCAGGGATCAAACCTGCATCTTTTAGTTATCCTGTATTGGCAGGTGGGTTCTAGTATCGCATGGGAAGCCCAAGAAGCCCAAGAATCCTGGGAGGGTTGTTTAATGGACAGGGAATTAAGGTGATCAGAGGGAGATCTGGGAGCATATTTTGAATGGGAGGCGG
>SJYC01071425.1:0-14196 GCA_006408675.1 Madoqua kirkii
CCTGCCATGCAGGAGATGTGGATTCAATCCCTGGGTCGAGAGGAGGGGCTCGAGAAGGTCCCCTGTAGGAGGAAATGGCCCATTTCAGTAGTCTTGCCTGGAAAATCCCATGGACAGAGGAGCATGGCAGGCTACAGTTCATGGGATCGCAAAAGATTTCAACATGACTTAGTGATTAAAGTATACGTATACATACACATATGTAAAATGTGTTTGTGTGTGTGTGTGTGTGTGTATATATATATATTTCCTAGAACTATATGATTGGTGCATTGAAAATACTATGTAAGTAGTGGCTGTGTACATGGAGATAGTGAGACCACAAATTGAGGAGGGGCAATGCCACCTGGGGGTTGGGGCACGGGAGGAGGCAGGGAAAGCTCACAGAGCAGGGCCTAGAGCTGAAACATTAGAGGTGAGTACCGTGGCCACCCAGGGGAAAGGGGCCGTATAAGGGCAGTGGTCATGGAACTTCCAGAGCACTGGCCCGTATGTAGAACATCAGTTCGGAGGAGACTGGGCTGTAACATTGCTGGCGTGGAGCAGAAGGTCTGGCCCAAGGCAAGTGCAGGACTCGGAGACAGCCTCAGGGAGGCCTCCCACTCCTGGGGTCCTGACTGCAGCTTCCAGCATGTCCAGGGAAGTGGCCACAGGATGGCTCCATGTCCCCAGAATAAGCCAGGGCCATTTACAGGCTGACTGTGATTTGTTTAAAGAAAGCAGTGCAGTTTGCCGGAGCTGGAGGAAACGTTGATTTTGTTATGTGGGCCGCATGAGTCATCCAGGAACAAAACTAGAGATGTAAATACACTTCACGCAGCCCCAGGGCATCATTCTGTGGCTGCCCAGGGCTGGTTGTTACTTCAGGCAGCTCAGATCCCCTTCTGTGGAAAGGTCCAGTGCTGGAGAAACTGAGGCATGTACCTTCTGAGTCCATGCCAAACCTTAGCCTGTTTGGTAAGCCTCAAAAGGGGCGGGGAAACAAACACCTGTCTCCTTCCATTCTCTGGTGGGATTTTGAAGACAGCCAACGTCCCCTGCCTTGGCTGTGCTTCTTCTCATTTGACCATGGGCATGGTCCATGGCTCCTCAACTCATCCAATTTCTCATCTGAAAATGAGCGCAAGGCCCTCTGACCAGGGCTGTGGTGAGAATGAACTGTAAGAACTCCTGGGACAAATATCTGCAGAAGATGTGCTCAGGACATCTTGGTTCTGCCCCTCAGTTGATGTGGAGTGTGGAAAAGCAGTGTTTCTTCTTGTGGTCCTTTGTTGGAGCCCTTGGTTCAGCTGCTTCCCCT
The DNA here is from genome assembly GCA_006408675.1 of Madoqua kirkii. Classification (NCBI taxonomy): domain Eukaryota; kingdom Metazoa; phylum Chordata; class Mammalia; order Artiodactyla; family Bovidae; genus Madoqua; species Madoqua kirkii. The sequence continues at coordinate 1,301 of SJYC01071425.1, forward strand.
CTCTGAACTCCAGTATGAGATCTGTCAGAAAAGGCAAGTAAATTCAGTCATCATCTTGCAGCTCTGATAGTGCACAGTTCTATGACTAAGGCAAGAACAAACTTGCCTTGAGGAAGCATTAAGGAAAATCCCATGGGTGGAGAAGCCTGGTAGGCCGCAGTCCATGGGGTCACTAAGAGTCAGACACAACTGAGCGACTTCACTTTCACTTTTCACTTTCATGCATTGGAAAAGGAAATGGCAACCCACTCCAGTGTTCTTGCCTGGAGAATCCCAGGGATGGGGAAGCTTCGTGGGCTGTTGTTTATGGGGTCACACAGAGCTGGACATGACTGAAGCAACTCAGCAGCAGCAGCATTAAGGATGCGCTGTCTGCTCAGCTAGTTAAAGCTGAATGAGGCATTAATGGTGCATAACCAAGTAGTAACTCCCAGAAAGTGCCAAATCAACCTGGGTTATTGGTTCTAGTGGGCAAGCAGTGCTATTAATATTTGGACAGTGTAGTTATTTATTTAGGGCTGAATCACAGGGGCTAGAGGAGGGCCTTTCCCCAAGCCTGCCACGAGGCTCATCAGCCACCTGTGGGAAGAAAAGGGAAGACTATTAGTTTGTCTCAGAGCAGGCAGTTGGTGCCCATCTAGAAGCTGGGAAACAGAAGGAATGCCTTATCCCCTACCTCCAGAGCTGCCTAAAATATCAACCTGCTTTCAGGCTCAGGTCAAATTCAGCCTTCTCTAAGAGGTCGACAGCCTGGCCTTCTGGAAGAACACATGCTTTAGACTCAGAAATTTTGTCCTGGTTCTACCTTTTACTGGCTGAATAATTTAAGGAATGTTATTTCACCTTTTGGAACCTCAGTTTCTTCATCTATAAAATGAGAGTGGTAATAATCTCATTCCTCACAGATTGTATTGGTTAAATGAGATAAAGAAAGTACCTACACGGTGTAGTAAGCTTTTCTTGGCAACTGTAAAGCTTTTCTTGGGCCCCTCTGACTGGAAAATCTCTTTTTTCTCTACACTTAGTAGCACTTTCTCTGTGCTGTCAAGGGACTCCCCAGTGGTTCAGTGGTAAAGAGCCCACTTGCAATGCAGGAGATCCTTGGGTTGGAAAGATCCCCTGGAGTAGGAAAGGGCAACCCACTCCAATAGTCTTGCCTGGAGAATGCCATGGACACAGGAGCCTGGTGGGCCACGCCCATGGGTTGCAAAGAGTGGGGCACAAGGACACAACTGGGCACCTGAGCACATACGCACGGTGCTGTCAGAAAGACTTGGAGGTGTTCATGGATCTGCCTTCACCTCCTGATACATTCTACGTTTGTGGGGAGTGAGGAATCCTATGTGCCTGAATGGAGTAGGTATTCAATTAAAGCATCCCACATTAAGTGCAAGACAAGCTCAGAGAAGAAGTATCATTTCTCTCCTTGGCAACGTAGCTTCCTGGCTCCTGCCAGCCAGCCAGGTGCAGGTGAGTATGTGTGAGTGAGTAGGCCTGGTCCTTGGGACTGAATATACTGTGGACACAGGTCAGGGGACAGAGTTGGACAGGAGAGACAGTTAGGCCAGTCGTCACACATCCAGGGGCCTATCTTCTGTCTTTTTGGTAGTAGAGCTCAATGTGAAACATCCTCCCATCAAACCCTCTTTAGACCAATGTGCTTGTTCTGGTAGAACATTCACTGCAAAGGAGTGTGAGTCACACAAACCCGTCTGAGAGGAGAGAGCACTCTTTGTAAAAGGACAAAAGACCTGCCAGAAGGTGGCTGAAGACCAGATCTGGTGCGGGGAGCCACAGGGCATGTGGAGCCACAGGGCACGTGGGAGCGGGGGAGGGAAGGGATCACACCAGCTTTGCATCCATTGTCTGCCAGGGACCATCCATGGAGGAGCATTCTTTAAATACTTTTCATTATCGTCAATTTCAAAAACACACAATCATACAAGTAGTAAGACCCAATCTGTCCATGTGGCTACTTAATCCTTAATCTAGCACGTGACCGTGCTGTGGAGTGAGAGCCATCAGTCTCACTGACAGCCGTGAAAACTGAGACCTGGAGGTTTTGAGGTTTGCCCAAAGTCACAGCGCTCACTTCTTGCCATTTGTCACCCAAGCCCACACTCCACTCTTTGTACCAAAGTCTGGTCCAGTCTCCCACCCAAGGCAGGGGTGGTCACCTGCCTGCCCAGGTTCCACTGCTTCCAACAATGAGGTCTCACAGCCTTGAAATAACAGTCCTAGTGAACTCCTTGCACGTGTGTGTCAGACACTGTTCAACACTGTTACCAACATTGCCTCCTGTCACTCACGATAGCCCTGGGAGGTTAAGAAGTTTGCCATGGCCACATAACAGCTCTGTGCTAGAGCTGAACCTGAGGTGGCTGCCCCTGAGACTCTGTTCTTTTTTATTTTTTGGCCACACTGTGAAGTATGCAGGATCTTCGTTCCCCAGCTAGGGATGGAAGTACAGTCTGAACCATGGGACCATCAGGGAAGTCCCTGAGACCACATTCTTCTCCTCCTGAGAACTTCCCTCTGGCAGCCCACTTGGCTGAAGTGCTCCTCTGCTTAAAAGATTTTCCCTATTCTAGTCTGAATCTGGAGAAGGCAATGGCACCCCACTCCAGTACTCTCGCCTGGAAAATCCCATGGATGGAGGAGCCTGGTAGGCTGCAGTCCATGAGGTCGCTAAGAGTCAGACACGACTGAAAGACTTCACTTTCACTTTTCACTTTCATGCATTGGAGAAGGAAATGGCGACCCACTCCAGTGTTCTTGCTTGGAGAATCCCAGGGACAGGGGAGCCTGGTGGGCTGCCATCTATGGGGTCGCACAGAGTCAGACACGACTGTAGTGACTTAGCAGCAGCAGCAGCAGCAGCAGCAGCAGGGGTCTAAGTCTGCCGCCCTGGAACTCTGACCCACCTGGTTTTAATTTAGAAAAGCTCCAACCCTTCTTCAATGTGAAGAAGCTAGCTGCCCACACCCATCTTCCATCCACCTTCTCCAGCTCAGGTTCTCATGTTCCCCATCTTCTGGTGTGGAGGTGTTTCAGTGGAGGGCGCAGAGCTGCCCCAACATCCCAGGCATCATTGAGTGAATCTCTAGATTGGATGATCTCAATGGGATCACATCACTCCATTGTCTCCTGAGTCATTTAAGACCTCCAGGTGATTCTCTGTGGACCACAGTGAGACACGTGGCCTCCAGCCTGTGCTGTGCAGTTGATTGTGAGTCAGGGGCTCCACTCACCGTGCAGCAGTTGCTTCTTCAGAGGGCTCAGTTCAGCTCCTGAGCCTGTGTGCAAGAGCTTCTAGACCACCCTTGGAGTCCTTGCCCTTTCTGAGCTCCCAGTTGACCTGCGGGCCCAATACAGGACATCCTCGTTAGGGGAGGCCAAATGAGGGCAGAACAGTGGCTCATAGTGGGGACCAGGTGCCACCCCAAGGTAGTGGATGAGTGGCACTGGAAGGAGAGCTCCCCTCACCTGAAGGCTGTGTAGGAGACGGCCTTGAGCCCCTCGAAGGCAACGTGAAGGTGTTACTCATGGGAACAGTGAGGCTGAATGGCAAGCTGTTGACCTGGCTCCTGAGCGCTTACATGAATGTTTCCATTGAAGCTGTTCTTCTCTCAGCTTGTTCACTAAGCAACAACATCTCAGAGGGGGAAGGAAGGGAGCAGCAGAAAGTACTTTGACTTTTTAATCTCTTGGTGACTTGATTCTTCCATCCTATTGCTTATTATACAGGATCAAAATAACCCCAAGGAAGGGAGTCATCCTTGATTTTGGCCAAGTCCTAAAACAAGATCTAAGCAAAAAGGAAATGTATTGGGAAGTTGTCAGGGAGCAGATGGAAGTGATGGGAATTCTGAAGGCAGCCTGAAGCAGAATAGGAGCCAGGACAATTCGTACTTGACAGTCAGCATGTCCTGTCTTTGCATTAATCTTCTCAAATCCTGAGGAGTAGGGAGAAGAGTCTGATGGGTTGGACTTAGATCACAGACTCACCTCCTTGGCTGTATTGAGGTGACAGAAGGAGTTTGATGAAGGGAGTCTCCTGGAGCTCCTTGGCTGCTATACTGAGGGGAAAACACACTCACATACCACACAACAACCTGCCCACAATGGGGAGAGGTGAGCCCCCCAAAAGGAACCTAGGTATTTTTAGGAAAAGAACTCTGGATAACCAAGGTGATGCACAAAACCACAAATGCCTACCTCATCCATAAAAACTAGGGCTCACATCAGTAGTAATTAAAAATAAAAGAAGGGAAAATTAGGATCCTTCTTCTTTGCAGGCACAGAGGGTGGGCATGGAGAACACAGCCATCCTGTCTTCCCTTCCTGGAGGAACTGAAAGATGTTTCATCCCATCCCAGAGAAAGGTAGATGATACTCCCAGATGCAACCAAAAGTCCAAACAAAATGAGCTGTTTTATCAAAAAAAATGAAAGGACCATTCCCTTCCACAGTTCCTTGATCCAAAAGGCTTGTGGAAAGTATTTCATCTGAAAGAATTTCCATGAGGGCCACATTAGAGTATGTACAGCTCTGAATGCAACAAATGTTTGATTCTGCCTATTCACTGTTGTGTTTCCAACAGAGAAACTGCTTCTCTCTCCATGTCTGGCCTAAAATATATCCTGATAGGAGATGTCCTTATTTGAGATTATAGAAAGAGATCTCTCCAGCCAACAGATGAGGAAAAGCAATGATAGTCCATAGGGAATGGATAGGCATAGCCATTTGGAGGGTCCCTCTGTGGGATTCCCTCTGTTTACAGACCTTAAGGCCTCATAGCTAGGGTGCTATAAACATTGTGCATTCAGACAGGCTGTAGGTTGGGTTGGATGGGCCACTGGACCCACTGGACTGGGGCCTGATGCAAAAAGAATGTGCCCTCGGGGAAGTTTTCCATGGTGAATGACACACCATCCCTTCTTTCTGGCAGAGTCTGCCTGTGCCCCTGTTGACAGGGATGTGCACTCCTAGGATCCAGTAGCATGGTCCCCAGGCTCCACCACAATGGGGAGAGGTGAGCCCCCCAAAAGGAACCTAGGTATTTTTAGGAAAAGAACTCTGGATAACCAAGGTGATGCACAAAACCACAAATGCCTACCTCATCCATAAAACTAGGGCTCACATCAGTAGTAATTAAAAATAAAAGAAGGGAAAATTAGGATCCTTCTTCTTTGCAGGCACAGAGGGTGGGCATGGAGAACACAGCCATCCTGTCTTCCCTTCCTGGAGGAACTGAAAGATGTTTCATCCCATCCCAGAGAAAGGTAGATGATACTCCCAGATGCAACCAAAAGTCCAAACAAAATGAGCTGTTTTATCAAAAAAAATGAAAGGACCATTCCCTTCCACAGTTCCTTGATCCAAAAGGCTTGTGGAAAGTATTTCATCTGAAAGAATTTCCATGAGGGCCACATTAGAGTATGTACAGCTCTGAATGCAACAAATGTTTGATTCTGCCTATTCACTGTTGTGTTTCCAACAGAGAAACTGCTTCTCTCTCCATGTCTGGCCTAAAATATATCCTGATAGGAGATGTCCTTATTTGAGATTATAGAAAGAGATCTCTCCAGCCAACAGATGAGGAAAAGCAATGATAGTCCATAGGGAATGGATAGGCATAGCCATTTGGAGGGTCCCTCTGTGGGATTCCCTCTGTTTACAGACCTTAAGGCCTCATAGCTAGGGTGCTATAAACATTGTGCATTCAGACAGGCTGTAGGTTGGGTTGGATGGGCCACTGGACCCACTGGACTGGGGCCTGATGCAAAAAGAATGTGCCCTCGGGGAAGTTTTCCATGGTGAATGACACACCATCCCTTCTTTCTGGCAGAGTCTGCCTGTGCCCCTGTTGACAGGGATGTGCACTCCTAGGATCCAGTAGCATGGTCCCCAGGCTCCTGAAGGGGCACAGGCAGAGCTTCAGATTAGCAGGCATTGGCTGCAGACACCTTGGAGCTGAGGGCTGGACTCCTTCAGGAGCAGCTCTGAGAGTCCAGAGTTGGTGATGTTCAAGATGAGTGTTGGAAGTGTTGCTGGAAGAGGGACCCCTTCTAGGGCCCAAAGGAATTAGACTGGGCTCTTGTCTAACACTCGGAAATGAATTGTCTGAGGAGACACATGTGCTGACAAAGCAAGAGATTTTATTGGGAAAGGGCACCCAGGTGGAGAGCAGTGGGGTAAGGAAACCCAGGAGAACTGCTCTGCCGCGTGGCTCACAGTCTCGGATTCTATGGTGGTGGGATTAGTTTCCAGGTGGTCTTTGGCCAATCATTCTAATTCAGAGTCTTTCCTGGTAGTGCACGCATCGCTCAGCCAAGATGGATGCTAGCGAGAGGGATTCCGGAAAGTGGAGGGACACGGGGTGTCTCCTTTAGACCTTTTCTGAACTCTTCGGTTGGTGGTGGCTTATTAGTTCTGTATTCCTTATCAGGATCTCCTGGCATAAAGCAACTCATGCAAATGGTTACTATGGTGCCTGCCAGGGTGGGCGGTTTCGATCAGTGTGCTTCCCCTAACAGAAGTACTCCCGGAGATGCTGGTTTGTCTCTCTGGCCTGGAAGCTCACACGCATGTGTTCAGTCATTCTTGTGCCTGGTATGCCTGTTGACATCTCTCACTTGGGGCAGGTCTCTTTCAACTTCAAAACAGATCCTTCCTCTAAAGGCCGCAGTGCTCCCTTGTTAATTGCTCTGAGTGGTGGCAAGTTATCTCTGCACCTCCTACCCTAGGGTTTTGCCTTGAGGTGTCCCTGTGAGTGTGCTTCAGTTGTGTCTAACTCTTTGCAACTCCATGGACAATAGCCCACAAGCCTCCTCTGTCCATGGAATTCTCCAGGCAAGAATGCCGCAGTGGGTTGCCATCCCCTCCTCCAGGGTATCTTCCCCACCCAGAGAGGGAACCCATGCCTCTATGTCTCCTGCATTGGCAGGCGTGTTCTATACCACCAGTGCCACCTGCAAAGCCTTGCTGCTGCTGCTAAGTCACTACAGTCGTGTCTGACTCTGTGCGACCCCATAGACGGCAGCCCACCAGGCTCCCCCGTCCCTGGGATTCTCCAGGCAAGAACACTGGAGTGGGTTGCCATTTCCTTCTCCAATGCATGAAAGTGAAAAGTGAAAGTGAAGTTGCTCAGTTGTGTCCAACTCTTAGCGACCCCATGGACTGCAGCCTGCCAGGCTCCTCCATCCATAGGATTTTCCAGGCAAGAGTACTTTGCCTTCTCCAGCAAAGCCTTGAGGTGTCCCTAAATATGGCAAATTCTTCTTCCACAGGTGGACCCTCAATAATGTCAACCCAGGTGCCCCAAGCTTCTTTCTCCCTGCTAAGCATCCTCCGCTCCCTAAATCTCTTGTTGTACAGTTTTCTGGATTCCTGATGGAGATCCCAGTTTCACCTTCAGGCCCGGGCCCAGGAAGCCTCACTTAACTCTCACAGCAAAGGCAGCTTGTGTGGTGGATACTCCTGCCACTCCCCCGGGGAGCACTGGCAGCTGAGGGTCCCCTCCTTCAGTCTTAGTGAGCTGAGGGTGGGGCTCCTCTCAGCTGTCCCCACTCCTCAGAGCCTTGTTCAACCAGCCCTGCCCTTGAGGTGCCTGCCGCACAAGGCCAGCCCTCTAAGCTACCCCCACCCTGACCCTTCCAGGCTCAGTTCAGGTGGTGAGCCGTGCATTCCAGGGCTGCGTCCCCGCCGCTGTTGTTCTCAGTCTCCCTTTGCCCAACAGCCAGGCACATTGCAGGCCTGGTCCAGATGCAGAAAAGACAGGGCTGTCAGCCTCCTGCCGTTTGTCCTACGCCCACCACTCAGGAGCCGTCCCCCTGAGCCCAGAGTCGTGACAGGCTTCGTGCAGCTCTGCGGGGGCGGGCTGTAGTTCTTGTCCTTTTAGGGGCCCGCCAGAGGGATGGGGATTCGGGAAAGGGTTGTGTGGGTTGGGCTGGGAGCCACAGAGGAGTGTGCATTCTTTGCCTCCAGTTTAGGCACCTCCCACCCTCCTGGGCTGAGAAAACAGCCTGGAGGCAGAGGAAGCCCCAGGGGAGGGACAGAGCTTCAATTTTCAGCTGGGGAGGAGCTGCAGCTTCCAACCGGCCCCATTGTCCCTGGAAGCTGGGGCGGGGTGGTGGAGGGTGGTGGTGGTGCAGTTATCAAGGCTTTTGTGGGAGCTGTAATCTGCATTTCATTTTATGGATTTATATTTGCTTTGTTCATTTCCCTTTGTTTCCCCAGAGTTTGCTTTTGGGGTAAACGTTTCTTTTTCAATAACACTAAAGCAAGAAGGCGTCCTGCCCCCACTCCTGTTCTATTCCGATGACTCCAAAGCTGGGGAGATAGGCAGCAACAGCCTCCCCCAGCAGAGGGTGGGAGCCAGAGAAAGCTGTAGGAGGCGGGGATGGCTGGATGGCTGAGCCCCTGTTAAGTGTCAGGTACTCCGTGTGGGTAATCAGATTTCATTCTCACCACGACCCTGCAAAGTTGATTAGTCCCGCTTGTTTTTCCTCAGATGAGGCTCAGAAAAGTAGAGTCACTCGGATTACCCCCAGCTGGTAAGTGGCAGAGTCCGGATTGGAAATCGGGTCTGACCCTGTCTTGCCTCATGGTGCCTCCAGGCTCTCTGGCCATAGTTGACAGTCCCCAGGACCCCACTTTCTTCTCCCTTTGGAGGATCATGTGTTTTGTGTCTGTGAGCTCATCTCCTCCTACATGTATGAGCACTTCAGAAGTAAACACATCAATGGAAGAAAGAAAAAACAAGATGTCTGAGTCAGGAGGACCTGTCCCACTTAGACAGGACCCTCGACCGGGCACTGTTGTCAGGGCCCCTGGGAAGGACCCACACCTTGGGAAATGGTCAATAGGCCTAAGATCTTCCAATGGGGCCAAGGACTCATCTCCAGGTTCCTCTGCAGGGAGAGCTTTGTCTAAGGAACCTCATGTGGGTGGATTTCACTGTGGCTGATGCCCTCAGTCACTCTGTGCATGTCTACTGGGCCAAGCCAAGGGGCCTGAGCATCAGGGATGCAGCCCTTGACCCAACCTGGAATGTTAGAGCTGCAGGGTCTACTGGGTTATCCCACCTGAGTTCCTCACTTAACAACACTCTTGGGAGTGAAGTCATACAGCTCGCTCGCCAGCCAGCTCCAGATAACCAGTCTCCCTGGCCTCTTCCCTCTCCTCATAGCTTGCTCCAGCCCGTGTCACTGATGCAGGTTCCGTTTGCCCACCCACAACAAGCCAAATGCTGAGATGATGAGGTTTGCAGAAAAAAAAAAAAAATTTTATTCTCAAGGCAGTCAAGCAGGGAGACAGGAGGACAAGTCTCAACTCCATCTCCCCAAAGGCAAAGGGACAGGGCTATTTATAGGCTTAGGAATAAGGCGTCAGGGCAGAGCTGGGGAGGAGGTGCCCTTGAGGTGCCTGCCGCACAAGGCCAGCCCTCTAAGCAACCCCCACCCTGACCCCACCCTGACTCCACGTTCCTGGGAAATAACTTGGGTAGACATGCCACTAGGAGGACATGAAATTTTTAAAACGACCTTGATTACTGAAGGTAGGTGAGTTGGAGTGCACTAATCATCTCTACGTTTCTCCAGGGAATCAGCCACATCAGAATCATTGTTCTGGTTCAGCATCACAAGGAAGGGCCCAGGAATATACATTTAAAACACCGCTGAGGCGATTGTTTTGTACATTAAATTGAGCCCTTTGTCTGGTTCACACAAGTAAAGTTAAACAAACATCAGTGATTAACGTTTTAAACCAGCAAAGCTAAGGGATGGACCTAACTTGACTTCATCCACACTCCTGTGGCCTCACCTGCAGTTAGTATATTGGAGGGAGAGTCCTGTCTGGGGGATAAGCAGGCTGGATGAGGTAGGAGAGGTTGAGGAGAGGTTGCCTTTAGAGAGGTCTATATTCAGTCCACTTCTCTCCTTTACGTCACTTGTCTGGAAAGCTCAAGTTTGCCCCTTCATAGTGAAATAGCAATGACCTGGCCCAGGAGTTCAAAGACCTGCCTCTAGGCCTGGCTCTGACAATAACCACGGGATACTGGAGAAATAAGACTTGTCTGCACACTGGGCCTCATTTTCCTCCCCAGCATAATGGGAGGTTGCTCCCCATGGTTGTGGGCTTTTTCCTTTCTCATTCACATTCTGGAGTCTCATTACTCATTGATGGTGAACACGTCTTAATTGGCTCGTGTCCCCTGCACCCATAGAGGACCTTGAATATGATAGGTGCTTAGTAGAGGTTTGTTGTCAAAGGAAATTAATTTGGAGGTTTAAGCAGGATTTGTGGGAGTATGTTTTGGTTAGAGACTGACTCGGGGCTGTTGACATGTAGGAAAGAAAAGATGTTCTCCTGGGAGATCTATTACATGAGCAACATATTTAAAGTAGTATCTCAGAACCCAGAACTTGTTTTTAATCACGTGTCACACGGCCCTGGAGGAACATGTGCTGAACTGGCTGACAACAAGCTGTTGAAGTCAGACCAAGGAGTGCAGGGACATGCGCCAGGCAGAGGTGTGAGCTGGGAGGAAGGCAGAGGCCTTCTAGACATAGACCTGAGTGTGGTGGGCTGGCTTGGAGACACACACTGGGGTCATTCTGCATTAAAAAGAGTCATTGGTTTTTGGGATATATTGTGCATGACTGTATGGAAATAATTAATTACAGCTGCTTTGGGGTAGGTAGAGAAGACTTCCTAGAAGGTTACACTTGACTTAAGGCAATGTTGAAAGGAATTTAGGGATTTATCTGGCTACTGAGCCAGCTCTGGAGCTTTCTAAGAGAAGATGATTGCCTTCAGGAATGGGAGCTATTGTTCCAGAGCTTAGAGCAGCCCCTGGCACGTGATGGCTGCTGCTGGGTGTTCCACAGAGTCTGGGCTGGCTCCACAGGGGGAAAACTCATAGTGGGTTTCAACTCAGCCCAGACCACATCCCCAGTGCTACTTCCTCAGCTCTCAGGCTGCCCCGAGAGGAATCAGTAAATATGCTTGACACTATGCAACATTAGTATTTACATTCTTCTTTATTCTTTTCTGTCTTCTCCAAATTCACTACCTTGAATGTTGTTATTTTAGATTCAGGAAATAATCTAATTTTAAAAGCCTGTTTCAAATGAGAGAGACCCAAGTTGAGTTCAGAGAGTGGCTTACCATTCATCCAGTCATGGACAATGTCAAGAAAACTACTTTGCTTTTCTCTCTTTTCAGATAACCATGCTAGTTACTCCCACAATTGCCTGAAAGCCTGACATGGAGGAGTTTCCTACTGTCAAAAGGCATTAAGGTCTCAGAATAGGGATCCTGTGCTTACCCCGGCACCCAGGCTGCAGCCTCTGATTCTAGAAGGCAGGAAAAAAACCTTACTGTGCACTGAGGTTGGTGGCTCATGTCCAGGGTACCTGGGAGTTAGTGAGAGCTAAGTGCAATCCCCTGGAGCTTGCATGTCTCTGACTCGAAATCCTTGCCAAAGCAGAGCTGCTGGAGGTGGCTGTGCAGAGCTGGGAAGACTCTCAGGGCTAAGCCAGCAGTGCCCCACAAAGGCACCAATGCTGTGCCCCTTCCACAGTCTAGCTGGGCTCTCCACATCCCAGATCCTGTGCTAGGGCTAAAGTTCATTCTCCTTCCTGGCCTGGGTCAGCTTCCCCAAGGTTCCACTGGACCCCACCTTTGGTTTCCCCTAGCATCCGGAGGACCATTCTGTGCCTTGCTTACACCTGGTCCCAGGCAACCTCCAGGGAACCTTGTGGGAATTCATTTGGTAGTCACCAAACTGTTGGCCCATGAGCCAGGCTGCGGCAACTCTTACCACCTTTATCTCTTCTGGCAAAAATAAGCCCAACCCCAGTTACTGGTGCCCAGTTGAGCCCCAAGGCTATGGGTCCCCATCACCAGCCAGTGTTCTCTGGAGTCCTCCTAAGAGAGCAGCCCACTGTGCAAACTGCAGCCTCTGAGAGGCCTGGGCAGAGAAAGGGGGAGTTTTCATTGTTACCTTTGTGTGCACAGGACTTTTGCCAGTGCAGGGAATGGAGACCCATTCACCCTAGTCTGAGTGAAGAAGACTTATTATAAGGCTCCATGTCGAAGACTGAGGGGCATCTCAAGGAAATCTGGGCACAGGAAACACATTAGGGTTTTGCTTCCAGAATTCTGAAGGCTCTGTATTCAAAACAATTCTAGTTTCTGAGAAGTAATTCTAAGAACCTGTCCTCCAATTCAGGGGTTGCAAGCAGCAGTACTCACATGTGCCAGGCAGGTAACATAAATGTGAGGCTGGCTAGACAGAGCCCAGTGGAGTGTGGTGAGGGCTGGATGGGAAAACACAAGGCCTGTGTAAAGAGGCAGCACCCCAACTCCAGCAGACTGCAGCCCTGTGTTACTTCTGGCTGGATTTTAATGTGAAGTCTCCCAAATTTTAAAGGTTGGTAACAGACTCACAAAAATGCAGACCATCATGAGGTCACATCCCATGATAGTCTTCTTTTCTGACTCCCAGTTATTCTTTCAATTGCTTGTCCTCTGCCAGCTGGTGAATTCTTTCTTTAGTTCCTATTTAGGCTCCTAAAACAAGAAAACTAATTGGCTTGGCTCTTTCATGACTGGTTGGTTGCCTTCAGGTCAGGTGCCTATTCCTCCAGTCTAGTGCAATCAGCTTTCGTCAGCAGGCACCAAGGGGTTGGGGGCAAGATGTGCTCTAAACCAGCACAGTTACAGTTGGGTGGGCCGTGCAAACATGTCTAGTCCACAGCTGCTATCTCAATCTTCAAACAGCCTGTATCTGTCAGCATTCTCCAGAAAAACAGAACAATAAGCAGAATATATATATATATATGTACACATACACACACGTGTATATATATATATATATATATATA
>SJYC01071427.1:0-13828 GCA_006408675.1 Madoqua kirkii
GCATAGAAGTTAAATAAGCAGGGTGACAATATACAGCCTTGACGTACTCCTTTTCCTATTTGGAACCAGTCTGTTGTTCCATGTCCAGTTCTAACTGTTGCTTCCTGACCTGCATACAGATTTCTCAAGAGGCAGGTCAGGTGGTCTGGTATTCCCATCTCTTTCAGAATTTTCCACAGTGTATTGTGATCCACACAGTCAAAGGCTTTGGCATAGTCAATAAAGCAGAAATAGATGTTTTTCTGGAACTCTCCTGCTTTTCCCATGATCCAGCGGATGTTGGCAATTTGACCTCTGGTTCCTCTGCCTTTTCTAAAACCAGCTTGAACATCAGGGAGTTCACGGTTCACGTATTGCTAAAGCCTGGCTTGGAGAATTTTGAGCATGACTTTACTAGCATGTGAGATGAGGACAATTGTGCGGTAGTTTGAGCATTCTTTGGCATTGCCTTTTTTTGGGATTGGAATGAAAACTGACATTCTCCAATCCTGTGGCCACCGCTGAGTTTTCCAAGTTTGCTGGCATATTGAGTGCAGCACTTTCACAGGATCATCTTTCAGGATTAGAAATAGCTCAACTGGAATTCCATCACCTCCACTAGCTTTGTTCATAGTGATGCTTCCTAAGGTCCACTTGACTTCACATTCTAGTATGTCTGGCTCTAGGTGAATGATCACACCATCGTGATTATCTGGGTAGTGAAGATCTTTTTTGTACAGTTCTATGTATTCTTGCTACCTCTTCTTAATATCTTCTGCTTCTATTAATCAACTAAGCTCCAATATAAAATAAAAAGTTTTAAAAGAGTATATACAAATATATACAACTGAATCACTTTGCTGTACACTTGAAACTAACACAAGATTGTAAATCAACTATGTTGCTTTGTTTGGTAGCTAAGTCCTGTCTGACTTTTTGCCACCCCACAGACTGCAGCACATCAAGGTTCCCTGTCCTTCACTATCTCCTGGAGTTTGCTCAAACTCATGTCCATTGAGTGAGTGATGCCATCCAACCAACTCATTCTCTGTTGCCCCCTTCTCCTTCTGCCCTCAATCTTTCGCAGCATTAGGGTCTTTTCCAATGAGTCAGCTCTGCATATCAGGTGGTCAAAGTATTGGAGCTTCAGTATCAGTTTTTCCAATGAATATTCAGGATTGATGTCCTTTAGGATTGACTGGTTTGGTCTCCTTGCAGTCCAAGGGACTCTCAGAAGTCTCCAGAACCACAGTTCAAAGCCATCAGTTCTTCAGCGCTCAGCCTTCTTTATGGTCCAACTCTCACATCCCATACATGACTGCTGGAAAAACTGTAGTTTTAGAACTTTATATATGGACCTTTGTTGGCAAAGTGATGTTTCTGCTTTTTAATACACTGTCTGAGTTTGCTATAGCTTTTCTTCCAAGGAGCCAGCGTCTTTTAATTTCATGGTTGTAGTCACCATTAGCAGTGATTTTTGAGACCAAGGAAATAAAATCTGCTACTGTTACACTTCAATAAAAATTATAAAGTATAAAATTACAGGTACAAAATGCAAGCAAGAGGACAATTAGGAATCAGTTCAGCAGTGTTTAATAAAGTGCTTTCTTATGTGGCATGGAAAATATTTGAATAAAAGTCACACTTTGACCACTAGACAGAAAGGCAATGCTTCACTATAATTTTAGGAGTTAATTGGCTTCTGACACCAAGGTCAGCCTATTCCTCTGAAACATTCTCAGACAAATTTCTCAAATATCAGGCCACATCACAGAGAACTTTGGGGTAAGCTCTGGGCACTTCTAGGGCAAAATACAGTGTCTAGAACATGGTAAGTTCTTAATCAGTGTTGTATGGTTTGTGATTGGATGAATTTAATACCGTTTAGAATTTGTCTTCCTCAGTAGTAACAAGGTCTATTTTCTATCTAAAATCTAGTTCCTAAATGTTTCCCAGTGGAAATTACACTACAGGCCAGAAAACTTCCAATTCACAATCCTTACTGAGATGACAGGAGAAGAGGACAGGAAGAAAGGGAGGAGAGCTGCTCAGGGGCTGTGGGTGAGAGGCCCAGGTCCTTGGTGGTCATCTGTCTCCCTGCTACATGCCTATGGTGGAGAATCCTGCTTTGTGTGCACACTGGAATCACCTGGGAAACCTTTAAAAATATCGATTTCTGGATCTATAGCATCAGTTAAATGAAAAATTTCTCCATGGAAGGCCCAGGCAACATTTTTTAAAAGTCCCCAGTAATTGTAGTGTACAGCCTGGGTTGAGAACCACTGGTCTTGACTTTCACTTTCCACTCATTCATATAGAAAATATGCATTGAATGTCTACTACATGCCAGGGTTTTTTTTCCCTTAGGTGATGGAAACTGAGAGCTGAATTAAGCAGACAACAATCCCAGCCTTGATGAAACTTGCCTTCTCATGCTGCACCCACAGGCACTTAGGGTGCAACACAGGCTTTAGAAACAAGAGGACCCATTCTAACCTGGGTCCCAACATAGTGTGTGTGTGTGTGTGTGTGTGTGTGTGTGTGTGTGTGTGTGTGTTTGTCTGTGTGTGTGTGTGTGTGGCAGGGGATCCTTAGGCATGTGCTGGCCATTCCAAGGCTCTTTCAATGTTTCCATATGTAATGTAGGACTCCCCATGCCCTCTTTGCAAGGTAGCCAGAGTGAAGTGAGATGATGAACTTGAACGGACCCGCTGGAGGGGGCGGGGGGAAGAGGGTGCCAGGCACATGGTAGTGTGGAGTATGTTGTGCTTCTTATTAAATAAAAAAGAGAAGAAAGCCAAGCTTGAGGAGCCAGCCAATCTAGTGGGAAGCTAAACAATCAGCTTTTTAAAAAAATCTCTGAAAAGCTATTTCAAAAGAGAAAAAGTTAGAAGAGGCTCTTTGAGCACCATGCAGGGTTAGGAGGAGAAAACACATGCAATAACTGCTTCCTTCCTGACAACTGGTTGGTTTTGGAAACTTTGCACCTCAAAGTAGGTGGTTTCACACTCTGTGGGGACCCAGCTGGAGCAGCAGGAGAGAACCAGATAACCAGGTTGAGGGCAGAACAAATGGTGCAGGTCTTTGATGAGGCTGGTGGGAAGCAGCTGGTAAGAAGCTCTGAGAGAACGCCACAGGGATGCTTGAAAATCATCTGTCTCTTGAAGGTCAGAAAGCCACGAAGCTTGGGAGGGATCCTAGAGCTCATACCTCCTGACTCTCTTTGATGAGGACACGTCACCCTGGAGGGGAGAGGGGACTTCTCAGACCCCACAGCCAGCTGGAAAAAAGTCTTGAAACAAGGAGTTCTAGGGTTCATTCTTCCCGCTCAGATGGGGAGCAACAGACCTGGGTGAAGATGTTCCCCTCACAAAGTAGGCACAGCCCCTGACCTGCCCTCACCTGATCCTATCCAGCTGATTTATTCTGGTCCCTCTTGCCAGGGATGGAACTGTTGCAGGAAGGGGGACCTCTTCCAGGGCCAGAAACTGGGCTCTTGTCTAACACTCAGAAATGAATTGTCCGAGGAGACACATGTGCTGACAAAGCTAGAGGTTTTACTGGGAAAGGGCACTCAGGTGGAGAACTACCGGTGGCAGTAGGGTAAGGGAACCCAGGAGAACTGCTCTGCCGCGTGGCTCACAGTCTCAGGTTTTATGGTGTTGGGATTAGTTTCCGGGTGGTCTCTGGCCAACCATTCTAACTCAGAGTCTTTCCTGGTGGCGCACGCATCACTCAGCCAAGATGGATGCTAGTGAGAGGGATTCTGGGAAGTGGACAGACATACGGTATCTCCTTTCAACCTTTCCCGAACTCCTCCTGTTGGTGCTGGCTTATTAGTTCGTATTCCTTATCAGGATCTCCTGTTATAAAACAACTCATGCAAATGGTTACTATGGTGCCTGGCCAGGGTGGGCGGTTTCAATCGGTGTGCTTCCCCTAACAGAGCCTCGAGGGGAAGGGTGGCAGGTCTCATTCCAGCCACCTGCTGCCCTGGGATCTCCAGCCCCCAGTAATGATACTGCTCTGTGTACTGCCCTCTCCACATGGAGGCTGCAGAATAGTAGGCTTGAGGGTGATGTGGGGTTTTATTAGTTTTTTTTTTTTGTAATATACTACACAGATTTTTATTTCTTTTACAAATGTTATTTTATCTGTATAGTAATATATATTTTCAAAAATTATAAATGACCTGATTCCATTAAAAGTTTCCGCAAATGTGAAAAACTCTTATTTGTCAATTCATGACAATAGAAAGATTAATAACTTTCTTCCACAGAGAAAAGTGGGTATAGAGACCAGTTCTGACAGCATTTCACATGGTAAAGATTCAAAAAGTCTGATAAACAAACACCCCCCTTTCCATGGGGAAAAAAAATTTCAACGTGATCTTCCTTTGAACTGTTCAGTAACCCCAGGTGATTTTTAAATTGGGAGGCAGGTTACTGGCAATAAGTTCATCAAATTTAGATCTATCCTGAACAGACACAGTATAGAAATCAAGAGCATCTCTAACCCCGCACTTCCGGTGAAGCCTGGAGTTAGGCACTGCATGGCCCAAGTCATCAGCTAAACGTGCTAAGAAGCTGAACTTCATATGAACATCTTCCAGGGAGATCTCCTGCCAACTGGTAGGAACAGAGGAGCCAAAATCTTCTTTGACATGAGATTCCAAACGACTCTGGAGATCTTTAGGTGGTATGCATGCTTGGCTTCATAAGGGTGGACACACCAGGATAGGTTCCTTCTTCACCTCTTCTACTGTCTCAGCTACCATCGGCTGTTTCTCTTTTCTGAGTCGAGACCAAAATTCTCTGCGTGGTGCCTCTGAAGCTACCCCTGTGAAGCTTTTTCTGCCAACGCCGGCCACCCAGAGCACCGCCATCTTCCAGGAAAGCTATTAGTTTATTTTTAATTCAAGGCAACTTTTAAAAATTGTGGAAGTTTCATATAAGAATATTGATCTCAAGTTTCTCTTTAAAACATAGGGAACTATGCAACATTGGGCCTCTGTTGAACTGGAGCTAAAAGCAGCTTCCCCCACTTGAGGAAGAAATAGCTCATCCACAAACCACAGCACTGCCTGTCAGGAGCGCAGGAAAGGAAGTTAGGTCCACCCAGTGGATAGGACCTTAACCTCTGATGGGGTAAATTTCAAATCCATTTTATGATTAGCTGTTTCAAGCCCTTTATAAAGTTTGCCACTCTTTAATTCTAAGGCCCTGCTTGGGTTTTCTAACCTGAGTGTCAGGATACTATTCCCCACAGATGCTCACCAGATGATTCTTAGAGGGGATCACGATTTGTATTTGTTACTCTTTGCGATCCCATAAAGTAGCCAGCCAGGCTCCTCTGTCCATGGGATTTTCCAGGTAAGAATAATGGAGTGTATTACCATTTCGTCCTCCAAGGGATCTTCCTGACCAGGGATCAAACCTGCATCTCCTATGTCTCCTGCATTGGCAGGCAGATTCTTTACCACTGAGCCACCTAGGAGCTTGATAAAATAAAACCTGTTCAGTTCAGTTCAGTTGCTCAGTTGTGTCCAACCCCTTGCGACTCCATGAACTGCAGACAGCAGGCCTCCACACTCCTGGAGTCCACACAAACCCATGTCCATTGAGTTGGTGATGCCATCCAACTATCTCATCCTCTGTCATCCCCTTCTCCTCCTGCCTTCAATCTTTCCCAGTATCAGGGTCTTTTCAAATAAGTCAGCTCTTCGCATCAGGTAGCCAAAGTACTGGAGTCTCAGCTTCAGCATCAGTCCTTCCAATGAACACCCAGGACTGATTTCCTTTAGAATGGACTGGTTGGATCTCCTTGCTGTACAAGGGACTCTCAAGAGTCTTCTCCAACACCACAGTTCAAAAGCATCAATTCTTCAGTGCTCGGCTTTCTTTATAGTTCAACTCTCACATCCATGCATAACCACTGGAAAAACCATAGCCTTGACTAGACGGACCTTTGTTGGCAAAGTAATGTCTCTGCTTTTTAATATGCTGTCTAGGTTGGTCATAACTTTCCTTCCAAGGAATAAGCATCTTTTAATTTCATGGCTGCAATGACCATCTGCAGTGATTTTGGAGCCCCCCAAAATAAAGTCTGACACTGTTTCCACTGTTTCCCCATTTATTTCCCATGAAGTGATGGGACTAGATGCCATGATCTTCATTTTCTGAATGTTGAGCTTTAAGCCACCTTTTTCACTCTCCTCTTTCACTTTCATCAAAAGGTTCTTTAGTTCTTCTTCACTTTCTGCCGTAATGGTGGTGTCATCTGCATATCTGAGGTTATTGATATTTCTCCTGGCAATCTTGATTCCAGCTTGTGCTTCCTCCAGCCCAGGGTTTCTCGTTATGTACTCTGCATATAAGTTAAACAAATAGAGTGACAATATACAGTCTTGATGTACTCCTTCTCCTATTTGGAACCAGTCTGTTGTTCCATGTCCAGTTCTAACTGTTGCTTCCTGATCTACATATGGGTTTCTCAAGAGGCAGGTCAGGTGGTCTGGTATTCCCATGTCTGGTCTGGTATTCCCGTGTCTTTAAGAATTTTCCACAGTTAATTGTGATCCACACAGTCAAAGGCTTTGGCATAGTCAATAAAGCAGATAGATGTTTTCCTGGAACTCTCTTGCTTTTTCCATGATCCAGGGGATGTTGGCAGTTTGATCTCTGGTTCCTCTGCCTTTTCTAAAGCCAGCTTGAACATTGGGAAGTTCACGGTTCACATATTGCTGAAGCCCGGCTTGGAGAATTTTAAGCATCACTTTACTAGTGTGTGAGATGAGTGCAATTGTGCAGTAGTTTGAGTATCCTTTGGCATTGCCTTTCTTTGGGATTGGAATGAAAACTGACCTTTTCCAGTCCTGTGGCCACTGCTGAGTTTTCCAAGTTTGCTGGCATATTGAGTGCAGCACTTTCACAGCATCATCTTTTAGGATTTGAAATAGCTCCACTGTAATTTCATCACCTCCACTAGCTTTGTTCGTAGTGATGCTTTCTAAGACCCACTTGACTTCACATTCCAGGATGTCTGGCTCTAGGTGAGTGACCACACCTTTGTAATTATCTGGATCGTGAAGATCTTGTTTGTACAGTTCTTCTGTGTATTCTTACCACATCTTCTTAATATCTTCTGCTTCTGTTAGGTCCCTACCATTTCTGTCCTTTGTCGAGCCCATCTTTGCATGAAATATTCCCTTGGTATCTCTAATTTTCTTGAAGAAATCTCTAGTCTTTCCCATTCTGTTGTTTTCCTCCATTTCTTTGCACTAATCTCTGAGGAAGGCTTTCTTATCTCTTCTTGCTATTCTTTGGAACTCTGCATTCAGATGCCTATATCTTTCCTTTTCTCCTTGGCTTTTTGCCTCTCTTCTTATCACAGCTATTTGTAAGGCCTCCTAAGACAGCC
Source organism: Madoqua kirkii (assembly GCA_006408675.1). NCBI lineage: Eukaryota > Metazoa > Chordata > Mammalia > Artiodactyla > Bovidae > Madoqua > Madoqua kirkii. The sequence continues at coordinate 7,399 of SJYC01071427.1, forward strand.
ATTTTGCTTTTTTTTTGCATTTCTTTTCCATGGGGATGGTCTTGATCCCTGTCTCTTGTATAATGTCACAAACCTCCATCCATAGTTCATCAGGCACTCTGTCTATCAGATCTAGTCCCTGAAATCTATTTCTCACTTCCACTGTATAGTCATAAGGGATTTGATTTAGGTCAGACCTGAATGGTCTAGTGGTTTTCCTTCCTTTATTCAGTTTAAGTCTGAATTTGGCAATAAGGAGTTCATGATCTGAGCCACAGTCAGCTCCTGGTCTTGTTTTTGCTGACAGTATAGAGCTTCTCCATCTTAGACTGCAAAGAATATAATCAATCTGATTTCAATGTGGACCATCTCGTGATATTTATGTGTAGAGTCTTCTCTTGTCACCCTCTAGGAAGAAGGTGTTTGCTATGACCATTGTGTTCTCTTGACAGAACTCTCATTCTGTACTCAAAGGCCAAATTTGCCTGTTACTCCAGGCGTTTCTTGACCTCCTACTTTTGCATTCCAGTCCCCAGTAATGAAAAGGACATCTTTTTTGGGTGTTAGTTCTAGAAGGTCTTGTAGGTCTTCATAGAACTGTTCAACTTCAGCTTCTTCAGCATTACTGGTCAGGGCCTAGACTTGGATTACGATGATGTTGAATGGTTTGCCTTGGAAACGAACAGAGATCATTCTGTCGTTTTTGAGACTACATCCAAGAACTGCATAAAATCTGTAATTGTGCTGTATTACGTAAATGAGGTACAGAAGCTGTCCAGTTATGCCTGGTGAATATATCCTCCAGCATTCATATTCTTGATACACAAAAAACACTAATTTTGATTTATGAATCTTATATTCCATGTTAACTTTAGACAAGGACTTTTTAGTACCATACTATCCCTATGGTATTTATTACCTCCTCAGCACTGGAATTGCCTACTGCTTCCCTGTTATTATCATTCTCCTATTATCAAACAATTGTAAATGCTACCTTTTATGAAAGTGAAATATTTTCCTTTTCTCATATTCTCATGCCTCCATAAAGGTGATAAAAATGAAAGCTAGACAGAGGAGGCCATGTAGTTAAAAAAAACTAGAAAGTATTTCTTTGTGAAATAAAAATTGTTTTTATATGCTTAATATGCCAAGTGAATCCAATTCATTCGTTTCCAAGGTCTGCCTGAACCTTACAGAAGTTTACATTTGTAGTTGTATCTATAGCATCTTCCTGACAAGGCACACGAAGCTCAGCAGTTTTCTTCTTCCTCTTCAGGGCAAGGAGGGAGCCACTGTTTCACAAAGCTCTGCTGAAGCCAGAGAGAGGGCAGGGCATTCCCACAGGGAGCCCTGGGAATAGCCCAGGATTTGAACCCATCTTCCTTGGCTTGAATCCTGGCTCCATACTTACTGTGGGATTTTAAGCAGTCTGTCTGAGCCTGAGTTTGCTCATCTGCAAGTTGTTGATGATACCACCTCTTCTGTTGGGTCTCTGTGCGGACTGGACACAACAGAGTAAAAGTGGAGTGAGGAGGTATTTGATGGGCAACTGTGAGTTCCGTGCTGAATGGGGCTAGGGCAGGCCAGTTCTTGGGCATCAAGTATCCCCTTTACAGAGGGTTTCAAATGCTGTGGGGAAGGCTGCCTACACGTTTCAGTGCAAAGAGAGATGTTAAAAACCTTTAAAGTGTTTTTATGAAAAAAAGATTTCATTCAGGCTAAAGAAATGAATAGGAAATGTATTCCTTTCCCTGTTCATTTCTCTAATATTTAATGTTCAGGCTCAGGGGACTTGTGTGGGTTGTAGACGCAGAGATTCCCTCTGCTGTGGTTGTTGTTGGCGTTTTGAGGGCACAGTGAAGCTGTGGACGAAGAGCTGTGAAGTCTCACAGCTGTGAAGACTTTCCTCCCGTGGTTCTCAAACTCTAGTGCACGTTGGGGTTGTAGGGGGCATGTGTTACACATACAGATGCCTAGGCCACACCCTTCTGAGCGAGAATTTCTGAGGGGACTGGGAATCTGCATTTCAGCACCCTCCCTCCAAGATATATCTGATGTTGGTGGTCCTCCAGCAGCACTTTGAAAAACACTCCCTCCCCTCCCCTAAACCCGCTCCCTTCTTACATCCTCTACATAAGATTTTGGACTCAGAGTCACACAGCACCGTTGGAACTGACTCAAGGTAGCCTCTTCCTGCCCTGAAAGCTTTGACATTAGAACAGTTCACACTCTAACTAGTGTTTGCACACACTGACATTCTTTACAGAGCTGATCTCCTTCTGCCCATTCCACTATCTCATGGGCCTTCAAATACTCAAAACCAAGATCTTATCTGTAACCCATTCCCCCAGAGCTCAGCAGCCTGTGGTTACAGAGTCTGGTAATGAGTCCAGCCTAACAGTAAGGGGTCTTGCTCCTTTTCCTGGAGAGTCCTACACCAGCTCACACATCATCTTCCACTCTGCCAGCTTCCAGCAGGTCTCTCCTCTCCTGCTCTGCCCCTTCAGCTCAAAACAGGATGCCTCCTTGGGGCCAGGATTGTCCCATATTTATGGTCACTGTTTTCTGCAGGGAAGAGCCGCAGCCCCAGGGGACAGAGGAGCCGGATCTTCTTAGTGGTCCAACAACTGACTGACTGGCTGATTTCCCTTCAGAGTTGTGAGGGGCTCTGTCTGTGCCAAGCAGTCACCTGAGCAGCCCCACCCCTGCCCCCGAGCAGTGCAGCGGGATTCTCACATATCACAGGTTCCCTGAGAAAAATGGCTCCTTCATTTCTGCCTGCAATCCCCCTCTGGAAAGGGCTCAGCTGGGTGTCTGACTTTAGAGCTAGGCCAGAGTCCAGAAAATGAGCCATCTTGTTCTCCCAGCCCTCTCCCCTCTGAGGCACACGCTTCTTTGTGTATTTCACACAGGAAAAACCAAGCAAGTCCATGTGCAGGGTCCTCAGAGCCGGATCTTCTTAGTGGTCCAACAACTGACTGACTGGCTGATTTCCCTTCAGAGTTGTGAGGGGCTCTGTCTGTGCCAAGCAGTCACCTGAGCAGCCCCACCCCTGCCCCCGAGCAGTGCAGCGGGATTCTCACATATCACAGGTTCCCTGAGAAAAATGGCTCCTTCATTTCTGCCTGCAATCCCCCTCTGGAAAGGGCTCAGCTGGGTGTCTGACTTTAGAGCTAGGCCAGAGTCCAGAAAATGAGCCATCTTGTTCTCCCAGCCCTCTCCCCTCTGAGGCACACGCTTCTTTGTGTATTTCACACAGGAAAAACCAAGCAAGTCCATGTGCAGGGTCCTCTCTACTTCCCAGTTCTGCGGGCCCATACATGTCTAAGTCTAGCATGGGGCCCCCGTCACACACCTGACCCTTCCCCACAGGCAGGGTGTGCCACCTGAGCCGCCACACTGGGCCCTTCCTCACAAGGGGCTCTGCGCTTGGTTTAATGCTCTGCTGCTGCTGTCATGAAATCGTAATCACTTTATTTTGGAACTCTTGCTTTATAAATGAAATCTGATGGGACAGTGGAGCACATGACTGTGGGGAAGAGAGACACCCTAGAGTGAGGCTGGAGAGGAATGGTCCCTGCTGCCACGGTGGGCAGTGGGCAGCGGTGGGCTGGGGCAGGGGCTGGTCCAAGACTGGCAGCGATGACTGTGCCTGTAGCAGCTGAAGCAGCAGTGGTGGTCCTAGCAGCCAGCCCTAGGGGAAAGGGAGGGTTCTGCATGAGAGCAGCAACAGCAGGACCCCTGGAGGGAGGTCAGCTTGCCTGACTGTCCTCGGAACCCATCCCTACAGCTTCTGCACAAATACTAACTCCATGGCCCACACGCCAAAATAGGAGCAGCCAAAGCTCAGAGAGGAAATTTTGTTAGTAAATTATTACAAAATAAAAGCCTTCACATGGCAATAAAGCGATTAGGGAGTCACAGTGTTCTTTAGAGTTTGGATTCCGGTTTTGAAAACTGCTGTAAAATTGCAAGGCAAATATGCACAGCCTTAGAGTATGGTTAGACAACATCACTGACTCAATGGACATGAGTCTGAGACAACTCCTGGAGACAGTGAAGGACAGGGAAGCCTGGCATGCTGGAGTTCATGGGGTTGCAAAGAGCTGACAACAACTTAGCAACTGAACAAGAGTAGAAATTATATTTAGAGATTATTGCAGTCAATGGAAAACTAGAACACTATTTTCAAATGAAGCTTTAGATGAACCAGTTTTAAATGGGGAAGACAATTATAAAATTAATCTTCCTTGTAATTAAAGATACAGTAATAGAATACATAAACAGATGTTCTGAATTATATAAAATCACGAGGCCGGCCACTTTGAGTCTCATGTATGACTTTCACAAGTTATAGGAAATGCAAGAGGAAACTTTAAAATGCCATTGTATAAAATTCCTTTAAAATTAAACTCAGACTACATGAAACTGGTTTGTAAGAAGAGTTAAATCTTTTTAGAAAAATTGTTTCATAAGAATCATCAGCTCTAGATGTACTATAATATATATTTCAAAATAATTTATCAGCAATTTGTCCCAATATTGCCACAGCCTATAAAACACTCTTAATAGTTCAGTAACACTTACATCAGCAGAAAGATTATTCTCAAAATGAAAAAGATCAATCATCAGCTTGTTGGCCTGCATTTGCCGAAAACAATTCCTACTGCCTTTAATTACACTGATTGAAAATGAAATTGCTGAAAGTAACAGTGTATTTGCAGAAAAATCTTATGACCAGTCAATCTATCACATCAATAAAGTATTATTATTTATTATATAAAATTACGGCACTAAGACACTGTTCTTTTGCAACTTGTAAATTTATGTTGCTATTCATACATTGCCATATATTACCCTTATTATGTTTTATAAGTAAACAAAAATTTTTATTACACAATTTTTAAAAACTTCAATTATTTTGCCAATTACTTCAGAAAAATATTATTTATTTTTATTTTTTTTGGCCACACCATGCGGCATGCTGGATCTTAGTTCCCTGACCAGGGATGGTACATATACTCCCTACATTGGGAGCACAGAGCCTTAACCACTGCACCACTAGGAAAGTTCCAGGAAACAAAATTTTGAGGAAGAAGCTTTTAGTACCATTAATAGCCCTTTCCTCCCACTTTTTGAACAAGTGGTGCTGCATTTTCACTTCATGTCAGGCCCTACAAACTATGTAGACCACCCTGCCCATAGCCTTCTTCCCGCCAGGTCCTTCGGTTTTCCTTTATGAGGGATAGTTTTGAATCCTGCTGCAACTTTCATACTTGCTATCTCTCTTTAGCAGAAGTCCTTCTGAAAGACTGCTTGCAGGGCTTCCTTGGTGGTCTAGTGGTTAAGAGTCTGCCTTGCAATGCAAGGGACACCAGTTCGATCCCTGGCCCAGGAAGATCTCACAATCCCTGGCCCAGGAAGATCCCACATGCTGTGTGGCACCTAAGTCTGGTGCCACAACTACTGAGCCTGTGAGCCGAAACTACTGAATGCCCTGCACCTGGAGTCTGTGCTCCACGAGAGAAACCACCAGGATGAGAAGGCTGTGCACTGCAACGAGAGAGTAGCCCATCGCTTCCTTTAACTAGAGAAAGCTCACACTCTGCAACAAAGACCCACCACAGCCAAAAAGTAAATAAATCAATCAATCTTAAAAAACAAAACAAAACAACTGCTTGCAGACCCCAGGGCACCCTGGCTGGCATGGAGAAGATGCCCGACTGCTAACTCACAACCACAGCAGCCAGGCTTCCCTTGAGGCAGCAGGAGGCCACAGAAGGATGCTGGCAGCGTTCTCTCACTGCTGGATCCCCCTAATTTTGCTGTCAACTGAAAAGTTTAGATTCCTCCCTCCCTGCTTGCTGTTAAGCTTACCAATTCTACATGTGGGGGCCTGCTTTTGGGGACCTAGTGAAGATCTTTTCCATTTACCTGGTCCACTTCCAAATTTCTCATCTTGTTCGGATGATTTTAGACCCTGATTCTGCTCTCGAATGCTTTAGCTTTTTGTAACAGCTCCATGATCACTATGCCTCCTCTGTTCTCATCTCAGCCACTGATAAAATTGAAACTGCTGGAAAAGTGAAAGTAAACGTCGCTCAGTCGTGTCCGACTTTTTGTGACCCTATGAACTGGGGCCCAGCAGGTTCCTCCGTCCTTGGGATTCTCCAGGAAAGAATACTGGAGTGGGTTGCCATTTTCCTCTCCAGGAATCAAACCCAAGTCTCCCACATTGCAGGCAGACACTGTAACCTCTGAGCCACCAGGGAAGGCTACTAGAGGTGTTCTCTAATACAGGAGAAGGCAGCACCTGCAAGGCTTTAAGTTGGCTGGGGCCCTTTGCCTCTCCAGGCCTTACAAATAGCTGTGAAAAGAAGAGAGGCGAAAAGCAAAGGAGAAAAGGAAAGATATAGGCATCTGAATGCAGAGCTCCAAAGAATAGCAAGAA